>JAUCMT010000047.1:19484064-19494082 GCA_032357475.1 Enteromius thamalakanensis | reverse complement strand
TTGTCGGCGATTTCTCAAAACCTGTCGGAGAGTCAAAATCGGTGCAGATGTGAGCCTGACCGGCCGGTCACCGATCTAGGCCGGTCATACAAAAAATCGGCCGATTCCGATCACTAGCCGGTCAATCGGTGCATTTCTAGACTAAATCCTGATTAATTAATGACATCAGGCTTTCCCAAACTGCGGTTTGTATGTTAATTCTGAATCAAATCATAAAAAGTTCAGAATCAAAAGAAATGCTCCTAAAATAAAAAAAAATATATATATTTTTTAATAAAATTATAAAATCAATAATATTAATATTTAGTGCAGTCAAACAATTAATCACCAATAATTGCATTCATAATAAAAGTTTTTGTTTACATATTATGTATATATAAATACAAACACATGCAAGCATATGTTTAATAATAAATACATGTTATTTCAATATATTTACTATATTTATATATAAGAATATGAATATATAAATGTATAAATGTAATTATTTGCAAAATATAAACTGTATGTGTGAATATTTATTTATAAATATTAAATATAAATCGTACACACACATATATAATATAAACAGAAACCTTTATTGTATATGCGATTAATCTTTTACCAGAACTATTAATAATAATAATAATAATAAAAGCAATTATTAAAACTAATAACAAATTATTTCAAAAGCAAAAAAAACGTACTAAGAGTGTACTAAAATAAAACAAAATAAAAATAAATGAATAATTTTTAAGCATGCCTACTAGAAAATGTATTCATATTAACAAAATGTTAAATAAATTAGCTATTTACAATTATCAAATAAAAACTAACCAAAATAAAACTTACTAAAAATTAAGTAATATAAAATTGGAAAAAATGTTAAGATAAAAATACTTTCTAAAACTGACTAAATACCAAACATAAAATGTACAAATTATTTCAAATAAAATAAAATAATTGGAAATTAAATGATAAAAAACACAATTAAGATAAATTATTTTAAATGAAAAACAAAAACAACAACTCAAGATATAACAAATATTTAAGCTGTGAAAGAATGTTTGGAAATCCCTGGATTGCATCATGCACCATCATTTGTGCATAATTATGGCAATAATTTAGTACTATGAAACTCATCAGAGCACCACAGAACACGTCAAATATTTTTTAATCAGTGCTTTTCTGATTTCTTTTATATATTACAATTATAAATGTCCTTTAAAAAAGAAAATTCTATAATTCCAGTGTATTATAAATAAACAAGAAAAAATGTAATCTAAATTTGGGATATACTCTAAAATATAAATTTTTTTAATACACATTTTGCTCTAATCAGCTTTAGATATTTTTATGAAGAAACACATAAAGACTGATTAACAAAACTGGTTATAAATCTGTCTAGAACAGGACATTATTCTAATGTCTGTAAACAGCAGAAGCACCTGCAGATGGTTGCAGAAGGTCCTGCTGGTTTAGTTCTGAAGCTGTACAGTGCTCAGACTGTTGTGACTGATAGACTGTGAATGGCAGGGAGTTACACACATGATGAAGAGACAGAATCTGGCTGGAGTTTACAAACTCTCATCACAGCTCTCGTCACTTCTCAATCAATCCTTCCTTACGATCACTCCTGATGAAATCATCCTGCTGATGAAGATATCGTGTACAAAAAGATCTCTAAAACCACACGGTGATAAAACAGGACGTGCTAATTGTATTTATCAGCCTCTGAATTTTGCATGAGATGACAGAACTGAGAGATGCTACCGTCATGAAATAAAAGACTGGTTAAACATAGGAGTAATTCAACAAGCCTGCATTTACTCACTGTAAAACAAACGTTAAAATTTACGGTAAAAAGTTGTTGATGCCGGAATTTGACCGTAAAAAATATGGTAACAACATTTGAGGTTTTACTGTTTTAAGTTAAATTTACAGTTGAATACTGTAATTTAATTAACTTATTTAATGTTAATAACCTATTAAAGACCTGACATCTGTTTTGTACCAAATGAAGGTGATGACAAGAAAGTCACATGATAAACCAAAGCCCATCACAAGCAACTTTTAAATATGAACATATATAGAAGGAGCTCAAAGTCATTCACACA
This sequence comes from Enteromius thamalakanensis, assembly GCA_032357475.1. Taxonomy (NCBI): domain Eukaryota; kingdom Metazoa; phylum Chordata; class Actinopteri; order Cypriniformes; family Cyprinidae; genus Enteromius; species Enteromius thamalakanensis. Next base: position 19,491,986 of record JAUCMT010000047.1, on the reverse strand, counting down.
AACACTAAACACCATCATGATGAGACTCATTAAAATCAAATATGCAATAAACATCAATTTAACAACATTACATGTGACACACAACCCTAATAAACAGAACAGCTATTTCAAAGAAAAACATCAAATTGAAAATGCAGAGAATTCTGGGTATGTCACTTTAAATTTTTTTCTGCGTATTTTACAGGAATTTACCATTAACCATAAACAACAGGTTTTTGCTGTAGTATTTTCACAGTTTTTGCCGTTAAAATTAGTCATTTTTTACAGTATATATATATTTTATGTGTGTTTTTAAATATACACAGAAAAAATAATATAATGCAAAAACAAAAACCTACATTTTTTATGCAATAAATCACTTTTCTTTTTTTCCCAAGTAACAAAAATAAATACAGTATAAGGTCCTTATTCAACCTCCTATGAAACACACACCTATATGAGTTCAGGATTCAATGTCCTCTGACAAATCCCAATTCCATTAGAGCCGGAATAAGTTTGCGATCTCAGAAATCCTTCAGAGCTGCGATGAATATTCTCTGCCTCTGGAGGTGACAGACAGAATGCCAGCGCCGGCTTTGTTCTATTATTCAAGGCATATGAATTATACCAATACAGACGTTTCTTCATCAGACCAAACCTAACAGAAGATGCAGGGACTCCCAAAGCTATTTCTTTGAATAAACACTCATAAATATTTAAGCTTGCCGACACTTTAAATAAAGACGGAGAGTTTGGCTAAATAATGCTGGCACCTCTTTAGTCTAATAGAGATGCATGTACACAAAGACTGGAGTAACACCACATCAGTTACAGAGGAGAAGAGACACACTTCTGCATGAATGAAGCACTCGCTCCGTTCTCAAACACAACTGAGCTGAATCATCTGCTCGACTGTGCATTAAAGCAGTCAAAGACTCACATCTACAGCGCTCCGCAAAACGATACACTCACATCTGATCAGAAAAAAAGTATAGATTCAACACACAGGCACCGAAAAACAAATGTTGGCATAGGATTTAATTATTTTCACTTATAGACTGCTGTGAAATAAATCACATTAATAAAAATGCAATTTTAAATGGGAAAAACAAATAGTATTTGTAAATCTTACTTCAAAAATCAATAACGAACAGTGTTATTTCACTAGTTCCTACTTCCTCTGCAATTGATGAATATGTATAAATGCTTGTTTGGCGGACTGTCCGAGAGACGCTGAGCCCTAGGAGGTTTACCTCTAGGAGGCGAGGGTTGACTGATGCTCAGAGCCCAGCCTGGCCCCCGTGTGCCCCCCCAGGAGAAAGTGGTGATTGGTGGAAGCGACGAGAGACAATAAGATGCTAACCGGGTGATTTAAATAGTAGCTGGATGGTTATGGTACCAAATGTAAAAAACTCCCCCGGATGAGAAGTCTGGTAAGTTTGGGCCTTCTTCTCCGGTCTGGCCCTGACTCTGGTGGTGGTGAGGGGGAAGGCGGTGGGAGTCAAAAACGCAGATACTGGAGAGAGGAAGTGAGCCATATTTAAAGCGGAGGAGGGGTTCTAATAGGGTAATTAGTAATGAGGAGATTGACAGCAGCTGCGATCGTTTGTATGTGTTCCTCCTGAAATTCATTATAATATGTCATTTAGTATAATGCTTTGTGTCATATTTTGTCATATTTTTATTTTCATTTTAAGTCTTTTTTTCTCTTTTTTAAGATAGAAAAATAGATAAGATAGGAAAAAGATAGATAGGAAAATAAATGCATTTCATTCCGTATTTCCGTTTTTTGTTTTGTCGTATATATTTTTCAAGTTTTGATTTAATAAATTTTATCACTGTCTTCATCCGCCTCTCCCTGCCTTTCACTCCACCACAGCCATCGTGACAATAAGTATTTATTGTACTCTTTCTAACATTTATTTGTTTCATATTTTTTAAGGTGCTTTTGCACTTCTAGGTGTATTTCACATCTTTTTTTCATGTTGCTCAAAAATTTATTTATTCATTAATTATAATCTTTAACATTTTCATTTATTGCAAAATGTCATCTTGCATATATTGATTTATTTAATATTGTTTTACAGCGTATGTCATTTCACATTTTATTAAATTAGTCATTTTGAGGAGTATTTTTCCCCAGTCTATTTGTATTCAATTATTCCAGAGCCAATAATTCTTCATATTTTTGTGTTTTACTGTGCCATTTTATTTAGTGTTGTTGTTTTAATTATAGTTTTAGTTTAATATTACAATACCATGCATTATATATATATATATATATATAAAGAAGAAACCAGTCCAATGAACAGTTGACATTTGAGGCTTGGTATAGAAAAGCAATAAAGTTTTTCAGTTTAAATGTTGAATTTATTGAACACTAAAGATTTAATCATGAATAAATATCTTTCTATATTTTAATTCAAGGATGTTTTTAATGGTTTTGGTTGAGAGTGGTTTTGTGAGAGGAACAGGCTGAAGTGTTTGTTTTGTAGGTTTGTGAATCTGCGAGCGTCTCCGTCTTTAATGTGTCACTCTCTTCTCTTTCTCTGGGAAACGCCAGGCTGCTCCAGATCCTCTCCTCCTTCATCTGTGAGTCATGAATTTATGATGGGACTCAAAACCGATCTGTGATTCGATGTCTTTGTCCCCTTCACGCATGCCGATGGTTCACAATGAATAATTCAGCACTTTTTCAGTCAAAAATTATGAACATGGCGTCTGTTCGTGGTGCTGTTTGAGCTATTTTAACACAAAGAGCGTCACATCTGCCCTCAGCATCTCTGTGGTTTACTGCTGTATTTCTCTGTGTATTTGGGTTCATTAGGTCATTGTTGACGAATAACATTCAAATCAAAAGTATTCAACAACTACATATAAACTGAAGTCAAACAGTACTGACTGTCTGCATGTTCAACACTACAGGTGTTGTTCACCAAGGAGGTGTGTGTGTGTGTGTGTGTGTGTTTGTATTTAAAGAGATCTTTTCTCCATAATGTGCATAAAAGAGAACAATCCTACAAACATATACATTTGAGCTCAAAAGTTTACATTCCCCTTTCAGAATCTGCAGAATCTTAATTATTTTACCAAAATAACAGGGATCATACAAAATGTATGTTATTGTTTATTTAGTACTGACTTGAATAAAATGTTTTACCCGAGGTGAAAAATGTTGAAATTTGAAGCTCACTGTAAATGTAACTTATTTGGTCTTCTGTGAAAATGTACCTATCTTGTGTAGCTTCTGAAGGGCAGTACTAAATGGAAAAACAGATATTTTAGCCAAATAAGAAAATGCACACATTTCAAAAAAAGAAAAAAAAAGAAAATTTTGTTCAAAAGTTTTCACGCTTAATGCATGGCTTCTCTCTCAGGAGCATCAGTGAGCGCTAAACTAAAACACACAGCTGTGGATCAGTAAGAGAACAAAATAGTTTTAGGAATCACTTTTGAATGGAGTCATTCTTAAAAATGCAACTATAATTTTCTCTTGTGGACTGTAAACATCTTTCATGTGAAAATATTGTTTAAATAAACAATAACAAACATTGTGTATGGTCCCTCTTATTTTGGTAAAATAATAAACATTTTGCTAATTCTGAAATCTGAGATTCACTCAAGGCATATATCACCATCATTCCAATAAATAAATGTACAGCTTAAACACAATACATAAGACATACAATACATTCATTTAGATTTCATTTGACATTAAAAAGGACTTAAATGCCATCTAAAATACGCCTCACAAAAAAACCTCACAAAATCCAAAACGCCTTAAAATGAACTGAAGGAGACAATTTAAAACAAATGAGAATAAATGTGAAACCAGTGAAAAGTGAGTACAGATGAATAAATTGGATGTGAAATGTATTTATTTATGTAACATGAAAAATTAAATATGACATGCCATACACCTTGAAATGAAAACTGTCACTGCCTCGAGCGATATGAAGACATGAAAGCATCTTGTTACATTAGTCATTAGTTTTGGTTTCATTTTATGTCTTCCTGTTTTAGTTTTGTTTTCCTGTTTGCCCATATTTGATATTTCCTGTGTTTAGTCATTATTAGTTGATTTATCTCCACCTGTGTTTCCCCAGCTGTCCTCTATTTAGTTATTAGTTCCTAGTCTGTTTCAGTTGAGTGGGTCGATCATTGTTGAATGTTAAGTGTTTTTTGGTTACTCTCCTCGTCTCCTGTTGAAACTGCTTTTGTTTATTCATAAAATATTCTTATTTGTTTTGACTCCTTGACTCCTGCTATCTCCTTCATCCACCTGCACCGTAACAGATTGATCGACCTAATACAGCATGATGGATGCTGTATGAAGGACGAACTGTTATGTGAGCTTAGGCAAGGAGATCAGCCATTGGAGCAGTATATGGAAGATCTCCTGAGCTTTTTCCATCAAGTGAGTTGGAGTGATTCCCTTATTAACTTCTATTTTGGGATGGGACTCAACAATGATTTATTTTCCCTCACGATCATTGTAAATCTGTTGGTGAGTTTTTAAAATTAGTCCTAGAGTTTTGTTTTTGGATTAAGTAATTCCTTAATTCCAAGTTTTATGTTGAAATCGTGAGTTCACATTCTAGTCCCATCCAAAAACAGAAGGACACTCCAACTCACCATGAGCCAGACTGCCCCAATCGGCTCGCTTTCCCTCCAAAACAAGCTAGCCCGTCTGTACCATCAGAGCATCCAGCAGAAACTCCGCCGCAATCCTTGATCCAATTCCCCACGGATTCCAATCTCTATTCATGGCTAGGAGAGCCGTTCCTTAACCCCATTCTCGATATGTGGCCACAAGAAGCGTGCCAGCTCGCCACGAATTTTAGTTTGCTGCTTTTGAGCCATGTGCTAGATGAGAAAGGGAAGTAATCAAGGACATTTAAGACAAAGGCAGACAAACTCGATTGGATAACGATTAATAGGCATATTAGAGATAATTCGAAACCAGCAGTGGCTAAGCGTTTGTGCGTGCTCCTCCCAAAACTATGTATACAAACATCCCGTCACGAGTTTGTGTGGCTTGGCCCCTCTTGCCCCCCCAAAAGTAGTGGGAGAGGACAGCAGCAAAACATGCCCCCCAAAGAAGGCATGGAAAGGGGTGCTCGGAACTCTGAATTAACCGTAATTTCGGAGGATCTGAGGAACCCGAAAAAAGCCAGGGTGAACATGGCATCGAGGGTCCGGGCTGTTGGGATGCACACGAAATCTCTGCGGAGGATATTGAGACATTGTGAGAGAATTTCTAGGGTAATAGGTAGCCTTAGATTGGGGCGGGGCAGTTTTTTGGATAACTTTAAGCAGCAGGGATGTCTGGGCATTTAATATGGCGGGGGATGGGGATCCATGGAGCAATTTATCACTTCGGAGAGCATGTCAACAATTTTTTAACTGCTTTTGCATCCGAAGGTGAGGCGGACGGTGAAGTAGAATTGATTTTTTCATTAAATATCGAAAGGTGCCAAAAGTCGGGGTGGATAGGCATGACTTTAAAAGCAGAAGTGATATCAACTTTAACCATTCATGCTCCTTTTCTGACTTTTTTGATGATTGACATGGCTTGGTCGACATTGTGGTTAAGTGTAAATTCTTCTAGGGGGATGAGGCTATTGATACTGGGGATATGTGAACTGTGGGGAGAAGAAAGATCGATAAATAATTGTTTCTGGGACGGGTGGAAGAAGTCGGCGCTGGGTGAGTGGTAATGTTGTGGGTGGAATGGCGAATGGTTGTTTGGCGTGGAGTAGGTTGAACACCTCAGTCTTTTTACCCGTTCAGGAATATGGGGTCCTGGCGGAAGCTAGAGCCTGACGAAGTGAGGTAATGGTTCATTTCCCAGCGGAGGTGTAAGAAGAGGCAGACGAGGCCTAAGGAGATCTGTCAGGTGGAGGTGATCTGGAGCGTGGGCGTCTAGGAGACGCCGTGATGGGAGTCCGCGTGAGGCTGCGGCCTTGCTCTTGGTTGAGCTTGGGCGGGGCAGCGGCTTGGCTAGCTGCGACTAGGAGAGGCATAGGTTCCTCATGTTCGTAATCTGAAGAATCGATTTGCGACATCTTGCTGCAGAGTAAATCATGCAAAGCTAGATGAGGAAGGGAAGTAATCGAGGATATTAAAGGCGGAAGCAGACGAACCAGATTGGATAACGATTAATAGCCTGATTAGCGATAATTCGGAACCAGCTGTGGCTAATCTTTCGTGCATGCTCCTCCCGAAAATACGTTTACAAACATCCTTTAAGGTGTATTTTACTTTTTTTTTTTCATGTTGCATAAAAATATGTTCATTTTTTATTTTTTGCACTTTTATTTATTGCAAAATTCAGAATGAGTGTTTTTCCAGTATATAGATTTATTTCATTTTATTTGTAAGGTGTATTTCATTTAATATTTTATTAGGTTTGCCATTTTGAGGACCATTTACAGGTCATCCTTTTTCATGCTAATATTCTATTCTATTCTATTCTATTCTATTTGTTAAAAAACACAGCACCTGCTCTCTTGTTGCTCTGATTGCTTCTATTGTTCTCATTTGTAATCAGTTTGGATAAAAGCATCCACTAAATGGCTAAATGTTACATAAAAAAAACAAATGCATTTCACTTCTTATGTCTGCTTGATGAACGTGTGTGTGTGTGATGAACATGAGTGTGTGTGCATGTTAATGTGGTTTATGACGGCACAAATTTGCATAATGACATGGGTATGACATGGGTATGAATTACAACATGAAGGTGATTTATGAGGACATTTTCAGTGTCCCCGTAATTCAAAAAGCTTAAAAAACATACTAAACTGTGGGTTTTTCTTTTGGAAAATCTAAAAATGTAGTTTCCTGGAAGGGGTAGGTTTAGGTGTAGGGTCACCATTACACCTATGAAGAGTCCTGGTAAATCACAAATGTGTGTGTGTGTGTGATGGAGTGGAGCCAGATACTCTGTGCCAGTCGTCTTTCATTAGACCCAGCACTCCTGTTGCCATAGTAATTCACTATATGCCACCGTCTTCGATGAATCTCTGTCAAAACGGCACAAAATCGCTCACCGTTACACGACTCGTAACATGTGCAACACACACACACACACACACCTACAGCTTCTAACTGAGAGTTTAACCCTGATTTGCATTTCTCAGAGCGCAGCAGAGATTCATAAAGAGTGCTTCAGAAAAATATGGGACAAAATGTTTCACACCCACTTTGAGTGACAGAGATTAATGAGTCAAACAATGACTGTTAAAATATCACCATCTGCTTTCACCAAACACAGAGAACACAGTCTCTTCTGCTCAACAAAGCTGCATTTATTTGATCAAAAATACTGTAAAATACTGTTTTCTATGTGAATATCTGTTAAACTGTAAAAAGTTTATTTCTCTGATCAAATCTGAGTTTTCAGCATCATTACTCCAGTCTTCAGTGTCACATGATCTTCAGAAATCATTCTAATATACTGATTTACTGCTAAACAAACATTTCTGATTATTAGCAATGTTGAAAACAGTTGTGCTGCTCAATATTTTTTCTTTTTTTTGGAAAGAAATGCTTATGTGGTTCTAATCAAAATAAATGTTTGATGGTTTAACTTTGGGAAATTAATAGATTAGGGCAAACAGGTCATTTAAAAGCTGTGATGTAAATTATAGTGATATATTATAATAAATAACGTTGATAATAATAATAATAATTTATTATTATTATTAATGTCTTGAATAGTCAATTTCATTTGGGAAATATATTACAACAGTAATATTTCTTATTTTGCATAATATTTTTAATACATGGGCACCACCCACTCGTTCTTGCCTTACCGGAGTTCTGATCACACACACCTGGATCTCATTACCACACCCTATAGGCGTTTCTCAATGTCAAGGAAGGATCCTCGGAAGCCAGAATTTCGAGGATGCTACGTCATCGACATCCATCGAAGG
>JAUCMT010000047.1:19470551-19483964 GCA_032357475.1 Enteromius thamalakanensis | reverse complement strand
TCACTGACGTAATGACGCAGTTACGTGCACTTGCTAGCCTGTTCCATTTACGTGTTCTCCGAATGCTTAAGAGGAGCTTCGCCTAGCCTCTGAAGGAAGTGACTTGGAAGGACCAGCCCTGCCAAGGAAGTATCCTTGACATTGAGAAACACCTTATATATAGACAATTCCTTCATTCAGCCAGTGTCTGGTCTACTGTTCACTACCCCTAGATTAGCTCAAGACCTCGATCTTCTCAGTCTCTCCGGTGTGTGCTCTATATCTCTGCTCCGCTCCACGGACTGTACTCACCATTTCACTTGGACATTCAGTTAAGATTCCATCTCATTAATTCATTCTGCAATCTGTGTTCTCACATTCTTGTGATTAAACATTCAAGTGATTTTGCTTACTCCTGTCTGTTCTCATCTCTGTGCAAGCGTGACAATTATATATAGAGATGCACCGAAAGACCGGCTAGTGATCGGAATAGGCCAATTTTTTGTATGATCGGCCCAGATCAGTGACTGGCCAGTCAGTCTCACATCTGCCGTTCTTTTTATTGCCAGTGGAAGCGCAGGCAATTACGTCACAACTACGCGAACACTCACAGTCTGGTGATAACATGTCGTTGGTGTGGAAGTTCTTTTTTGTTTAAGTGGAGATGACACAAAGATCCCAGTTTGTAAAGCAAAAATACATAGTGGGGCAACAAGCTCAAAAACAATGGAGCAAAAAACCTAATAAGACTGGTGGAACAGAGACGTGCTTTGGGGGAAAACGCAGCAGAGTACAAGCTGCCGGCCACACTCAGTGCACATCAGTGGGGACTTATTGAGAACGTCCTGAAAATGCTTGAGCCTTTAGAGGAACTCACAAAAGAAATTTGCTCCTAAATAGCAACAGAGCCGCAGACGTCATTCCAGCCATCACCTTAGTTAAACGGCTTTTGGAGAAAAGGACAGATGCAGATCATGGAGTGGGCACGGTAAAAACTACACTGCTGGAGGCAGTTCAGAGAAGGTTCAGCAAGATTGAAAAGGAGCCACTATATACTTTGGCCAACATTATTGATCCCTGGTAGGTTAAATAGGCATCTATTACATAAAGTCTCATGATCATGGTTATTATTATTATTATTATTTATCATTGATAAGAGGGAAAGACCACACAAGACCAGGCCTTCAATGAACCTGATGCAGAAGCTTCTCCAGTACCTGGCCCTGCCGCAGTAGTACCTCAAAAGTACCAAGTAGTACCAAAAAGCCTTGTAGTTTACTAATTTCAGTTCATGATGAAATACTGAAGGAGAACGCTGAGATCAGTTGGTGTAACGGCCACTCCGCTTCGCGTCGTGACCGCATCACCACGTCGGGTGTGCATTATTTTTCTAATAATTCAACGGCCCGTCGTCAATTATTCGTTATACGTCAGACTAGCGATTTTGCAAGCCCTGAAGTGGCATGATGACGTAACAACTAGCCATCCCTGACAATTCTGACGTTTTTTGTTTTTTTTTGAGGAGCGGAGGGGGGCCTTCGCGAACGTTTTGCCCAGGGGCCAACACAACCCACAATCCGTCCCTGACTACATATACTGTGAAACATTACTTTGGTGTATATGTATAATGAAAAGAAAAATAAAATTATAAATATATAATATAATCTTTCTCAAATCACATTTTACGATGACAGATGACCCACAGAAATAAAGATCAAAGCAAGTCCGAATACTGCTTTAAATACACACAAGCATTTACAGTACACACTTGATACGAGCCCTGCAGCTGTTAGTATATAACACACATTCACAGTTACAGTCTTTCAGATAAACTGCACACTGTTATTGATGAAACTGCAGGAGCCTAATTAATGTAATTGATTGGTCCACCTGGGCCAACAAGACACTGATAGTAGCAGTAAATATACTGCATAGTACACTGCATTCAGTCTAAATTCCTGCATCATATTCACTGAATAAAGTCCAACGATTTTCTTACTAATTTTATGCATAAACAGTGTCATTTTTGCTGGATCACATAACACTTTCTCATTAAATATGATTTCATTGCATTTTTGCCTTTTTTAGCTATTTTTCCGGCAAAGTTGTAGGTTCTCTGTAATCAAAAGATATGAAGAGATCAAAACAGATTCATGAGTTAGTCTACATTTGACAATAAAGCTTATGGATGTCATTATAAACAGACATGGAAGTGAGCAGCAGTTTTTGTTTCTTCTGAGGAAGATTCATTCACGTCTTTGAAAATAATGTACCCAAGTAACGCAATGTTCTGTTTTAAATATGCTTTCTTTAGATTGTTTGAGTATTCAAAAGAGAATATAGGCAATATATCACTTAATTTGTGTTTACACACTATAAACACTTATTCAATTAACCATTTATTCAGTTTTACTACAAATGAAAAATAACTTTTTAAACTATGGTTCTTAATTCTTACTCTCGTATTCTCTTAATGATTTGATGTTTTGTAGGGTTTAATAAAAAAATAAAAAAAACAGAAAAAAAGATTTGTGATATGTGCGCTGAAGTCCCCATCTGAATCAAATAATTCGCTCTCTGAAATCGCGATCTGAATAAAATGATTCACGAGTCGCGATCTGGACTTCAGAGTCCCGTCTGAATAATTATTTGCGAATGATAATTTCAGACCAGCACATCAGAGCTCAGAATCACATATTTTCACAATTAACAAAGTGATTCACAAAACATGCTCCTAAGTACCGACCTAAATTAAATTATTCGTGATACGTGATTTTGAGACCCAATCTGAATCAAATCATTTGTGATCTGACTGAATTATTTTGCAATGCCGTGGTTTGACTGACTGGATTGGAGTTTTGAAAAGCTCAGTTTCACCCATCACTATACGTGCTTTTTAAAATCATTCCAGACGATGTGATTGATCTGTTTTTTTGCTAGTGAATCACTCAGACTGAATGATCGAAGTCAAGAGTTTGAATCAATAGCAGTTCCATTGTAAATGACTCTTTCTGCAACTTTTTTTAACATCTGGGTTTTTTCCCCACATCAAAATAAAAAAATCTAAAGGTTCTCGTGACATTTCTCTCACAATTATCTTTTTCTCGTAATGTCTTTTGTTAATGAGTTTCGGAGATTTAAACTCACAATTCTAAAATTCACAATTTTATCAAAGTCGAAAGTTGAAATTACATTTTAATTCTTTAGTCTCATGACTGAAACAAGCTTTCATTTAACTATGCATAATTAAATGAGAGATTTTATATATGATATGATATATCCTAAATCCTTTTTGTCATTAATATAAGCCATACATATATATACACTCACACTGCATATATCTATATATCAAACACTGCATATAATTTGAAAAATATTCATTCTTATTTTGTGAATTATGTGATGACTATTTTTTGTAGATTTTATACTGAACACCATTATATTATTAAATTATTGTTAGGTCTTTTTCTGCAAATTCACAGGATTATTATTTTGTATTTGATTATTTGTTTGTGAAACTAAACAATGCAACAGTCTCTTGATCTCATCATATTTAATTCAAGTTTAAAGGAAGCAAATTAGCATTACACAAATAATACAAACATCATTCTAAGCAACTAAATAGTTTTCAAGCTCATCATCATCACCATATTTACAATCAAAACAATCACAGCTTCCAAAAAATAACAGATACCAGACATTTTCTGAACAGTTTCATGAAAGTCATTTTGACACGAGATTAAAATACCAGCCGTTCTAATACTGGCCGAGCTATTTTAAGGCAGTAATCAAACTTTAATCAATTTAATAAATCTTTCAGACATAAACCCTGGATTCGAGCCATAACATGAACAGGGCTCTGTAATTTCCTCTGCATCGATCTAGCTCCGCTGCTCGTTTGATCTGTGAATCATTAATTCAAATGCAATATTGATAAGAATCATATGACAGTGTGAGATTGTGTTCAGATTTACGGCCGGTCCTTCACGACTAACATCTGTTCCAGAATCTAAAAAAAACCTATGTTTGATAAATGAGACACAGAATCTCTAATGAAACGAAATCTGTTTAAATGCATCTTTAAGAAAAGCAGTGGATTCTGTGCATCAGATGTGTTTTCAGAAGCGTCTCATAGGCCACGTAAACGCTGTAAATTCTCGGAAGTGACAACAGCATTTAAATGAACAAGACTTACTCCCGCATCTGTGATGATGGACACAAAGGAAACCATAGCAACGCACTGTAATTATCAAAACAATGGAAGTTTGGTGAGTTTTGTTTTAGCTGCTGATTATAAAATAAACATCCGTCAAACTGTATTAAATCCCTGCTACTAAACAACCTGCTCTCACTCGATGCTAATGTTTGGGTTGCCCTAGACCCGTGGACCGCTGGGAGCAGCTAAGGTGAAGGTAGACAGACTGCAGCAGTCATTGACAGAAGTCCCGTAACATCATCAACAGCCAGTTGTTAAGTTGGGTTTCGTACACTGCATTTCTGTAAATGTGTTGTCACTACCTGCATTTTGCGGGAGTTCATTTAGTGGAAGAATGCTGTTGTCACTCCAGTAAATGACTGAACAGTGTTTTTACAGAACATGATTAAACACTAAAAGGTGAACTGACAACCAAATTGAAATGTGTGTATGTGGCCTTAGAGAAGACAGATCAGAGAGCATCAGGACACTGAACTCTACACTGCAGGAGTTACTCACTGAACTGAACTGAACAAAAATTCAACACAGACACTGCATCCATCAATCCAAGTCTATCCATTGATCTCTCTATCTTTCTATCCATTCATTCATCCATTCATCCATCTTTCTATCTGTCATTGTTTTATCTATTTATCCACCTATCATTCTATCCATCATCTATTTTTCCATCCTTCTATCTACCCATCCATCAGCCATCATTTTGTCCATCCATCTATCCATTGTTCCATTCATTTATCAACCCATCATTCTATTCATTATCCATCTTTCTGTCTATCATTGTTTCATCCATTTATCCACTTATCATTCCATTCATCCATCCATCCATCCATCCATCAGCCATCGTTCTGTCCATTTTGTCCGTCTATCAGTCTTTCTATCTATTTATCCATCTATTGTACCATCATACATCTACCAAAGTATTAAGCCAGGACTCCTAGGATGAAGAGATTTATTTTAAACTTACTGGAAAAATAACAGATAAATAAATTAATAAATAAATATTGTTCCATCGGTCCATTTATCCATCCATCTTTCCATTTTTCTACCACCCCTCAATCCATTCATCTATTTATACATATATCCATCTATCTGTCCTTCTATGCACCCATCTATCAGTAAGTCAAACTATCTGTATGTCTATCCATCCATCCATCCGTCCATCCATCCATCTATCCATCAAAAGACTTTGCTTATTATTTATTATTTAAAGACACAAAGTGAGTCCAGCTAACAGAGAGACGGACTGAATCTGAGAAGATCTCACGCTCAAATGTTTGCCGTTGCCGTCTTAATGAGCTCAGAGCAACACAAGGACTCTTGTGAGAATTTCCTTGGAACTTGAATGAATCACTGATGCAATTATCTCATAAACAAGTACAGCCACCCTCCACGACGTCCAGAAGAGATGGACGATGATTAACATTTTCACACACAAGGTCACTTTATTTTTGTCTTTTGGTTGAGCGGGAAATCTGTTGAATTTTCTCTGTTAAACAGACATGCCTATCTATCTCCTTAATGAAGTTAAGAAGCTGCACGCCACACTGATATGATTGCAATTCAATTTAGCCTTCAGTAATAAATCTGTCTTGCTTTTTGTTCATCATTCATATCTGTGTAGAGCAAAAGTGGAAAGAAATCTGTTAAAGCAGGAAGATCTACTGTAAAAGCTTTGGTGTCAGTTTTTAAAGGTTTTTTGAAAGAAGACTCTTCTGCTCACCGAGGCTGCTTTTATTTGATTAAAAATATAGTAAATAAAAATACACTAAAAATGTGAAATATTTTTAGAATTCAAAATAGCTCTTTTCTATGTCAATATATATTAAAATATAATTTAATTTCTGTAGTCAAAACTGAATTTTGAGCATTATGACAGTCTTCAGTGTCACACGATTCTTCAGAAATAATTCTAATATACTCTAATATCGGTTGCTTAAGAAAGAAAAAGTGAGATTTAAAAGTTCTGTGACAGAGACCATTGTAAAAATGTACTATTTGCTGGACATGATCAATTTATTCTGTGAGCAAGAGTGTAGGATATAAATTGAGTAATATTCAGGTGATCATGTGACCTCTACATGTCAAAATGTTAAATGCATTTCATTCGTTCTGTTTCAATGACTGAGTGCTCCTATAAACCTGCTGATACTCGTCTCATAGTCCATTAGCCTGAGTTGTTTCAAAATGACTTATGACTCATAAAGCCGGTCTTTGTCTCATCAGATATCAGACAGTCTCATAATAGAAATCTCACAATTCTACATGTCTGTTCTATTATGCTGGCATGAATTCTAATTGGACGAGGGAGTCAGAGGTGTTGTTTTATGCTGCAGCTACAGTACAGAATCTCATGCAGTTTCTATAAACATACATAAAACTCACAGCAATTCCTGTATTATCAAATGTGTCATGATTTCCTGTTGAAGAGCCCACAATACCCTCCAGAGTGCACTCCATCCAGAACTTCACCGTCATCACAGAAACTCCATTTTCCATATCACCTCATGCATAAGATTGATTGCACACACCTGCCCAGGAACTGAACACACACCTGCACCTCATCACCACACCCACATACTGATTAAACACACACACACACACACACACACACACACACACACACATAAAATACATTTAATTGAATAAATGAAATAATAACAAAAATACATTGTATTAATATTTTTTTTTAAAAATCAAATTTTTGGATTTGTTTACATGGATTCCATTTGAATAAATAAAAATGATAACATGTGAATGTATTGTTAAATTACTAATATATTGGAGGAAAATTTTAGCTCAAAAGTGGTTTGATTTACAAAACAATCTCAAGAACATCTCAATCAATACAACATCAATACAAACTCAAACATATTTATTTTGCAGCACTGTATTCTTATTTTATGAACTATTGGCTCGTTTAAGTCTGCCTTATTTCAGAATTTTAGCAGAATCTTAACTAAGAACTCGATTAAGCTCCCTGAGCTTTAAACGAGCAACCTCTAAGCAATTAAATCTTCCTCGGGGAGCATTTAAAGAAACACGCCAAATAAAAACACTATTGTGTTCTCTAATTATGTGTCAGCACAACCCTAATGAAAGAGGAAACCACAGAAAACATACCAAATGGCAAACATTTCCTGCTGATACTTTGTTTCTTTGTCAAACGCTTTCCGTTTCTCTTCACAATACAAAATCAAACCCTAAAAACAGATGGGATGTCTGATTTGGGTTCGTTAGGGGTTCATTAGCTATGATTCCTAATGAGCAAACCACTGGATACACTGCCTTTCTGTTTTGGGAAGCCCAGACGGGAAATACATCAGAAATGGACAAAATGCACAACGTTAAACATGCTCACCCATTTAATGTTGTTGGTTAAAGAAATAGTAACAATAGATAACGCAGCTCATTTCAAATTCAATGGACGCCTAACATATGCAAATGAGCGCTTAATCAAAAGCAAGCATCCAACAGAAAATCCTCTGCAGTCTAATCAGCACAAACAATACATTTCTTCTTAATTCACTAGATTTAATCATAATCGTTGACCCGGCTCATAATCAAGACAATTCTTTTCAATTCCTCTGGTCTTTCTCTTGATTACGGCATAAATTAAGCATCCGGTGTAAAGGAACAAGGCCGGCCGATTCACCTTCAAATGGAACATGCATGCGGTGTATATGATTATAGCTGGATTTCTCTTTCTATCTCTCCGTCCCCCATCTTTCTGGCGGTTTGAGATTGTAGCCTGTTTAAAACCATCATCGCTCTGGGCAACACGATAACGCGCCTGTCAGAAGCACTTTCCGTTATAATGGCCTGGCTTGTGAACGAAGGAGAGGCTGAAAACACACTGCGCATGCAGACGTACACATACACCAGCACAGACTGTGTTTAAATGATGTCAACACACAGGACATAAACACATATATGTCTGTGTAGTGGCATTGATTGCAATTCTTTGCATGAAGTGCACAAATATAAAAAATGGAGTTCCTAAACCTAGCATTGAATGAGAACTTAAATCCAGAATGATAGAATAGAGAGTTGCTTACTTTTATCTCATATGCATGATTTATTTGCTCCAAAATAGAAGAATTATTGAATTATTGCAGTAAGCAGAAATTAAGGAGGGTTACACTTTGGATTAGTGCTGTTCAATGATACAGAGTAATTACCAAGTACTCAGTGGTAGCCGTTGTACTTAAAACAATATGTACTTACCATGTAGCTAACTTATGAACAGTTTGTTGTTAGCTACAGTACGTTATATGCGTTTCGGTTGTACATTTACACAATGGGTTTTTTTCAAGGCATGAAAACACAAACGTTTGGAAACCAAAAAACTACTAAAACACAAATTCGTGAAAATAGTTACACAAACGTAAACATTTTGGCTTTAAATTTACACAGTGTTTTCAGGGCTTGAAAATATGTTTCAAAATGAATGTCTTTGAAAACTGGGTTATTTCTATAAACACACTGTGTTAATTGTGCTGGCTCAGAATTCTGGGTAATTCGAGGTAATGTAAACACAATAGTTGGGTTGTTCGTGCTGGGTCAAATGAATTTTCACCACCGAACCACTGGGTTGGGTTTTTTTAATTTTTCCTCTTCATCGAACTTTCTTGAATCTTCACTCGTCTCGTCGTCAGATGGTCACGCACATGCAGCAAGAAGAATGAAAGTACATTTTAATATGATGGTATGGTTATTTACCTCTATTTTTAATAAGTTGTGATAAGAGCACACATATACCGGGACTATATGGATTATGGCTACATTTGTTTTCAAATTATATAAAATTTCATGAGACTAAAGCCAGATAGTTATATCCACTTTTTGAAGACTGGGCTACAATTGCAGAACGAATTCCTGCCGATGACCAGGGTGCATTTAGAGCTGGGTGACATGACTCCAGGTACTGTAAGCTATTTCTGAGATCTTTTAACGATTAATTGTGCAGCTCTAATATAGCCTATATATAAACTACCAGATTTGTAATGTTTATTAAATAAGTTTCTTCTGCTCATCAAGCCTGCATTTATTTGATGGAAAGAACAGCAAAAACACTGACATTTTGACTATTTATATATTTTATTATTTACAATATCATGACTGTCTTCTATTTGAGTATATTTTAAAATTTATTTTATTCTTGTGATGTCAAAGCTGAATTTTTAGTATCATTACTCCAGTCACATGGTCCTTTATAGATCTATATAGATGTGATCTTATACACATATATCTTATACTGACTCAAAAATATTAACGCAGCAAGGCAATAAGACAATAAATATCCCTATTTTTAGGTAATATTTAACCCAGCAACACAGTTAACTTAACTTTAAACAGTTAACCTTTTTTTAAAGTTTTCTTCTAAAATGAGCATTTTTCTCAGGTTTCTATGTTTATTCTACGTTACTTCAGTTTAATGGCTATTAAATCAACCTGTTTATTATTATTCAAGTGAAATTATTGAACCTAAAATTTCAAAAGGCCTTTAGAAGCTTTTGCGTCTGAAATCTTCTTGTGTTTTAGGTTCTTTTTTCTTTACAATGTGACATTGGGCTATGCATTATTCAGCCTTTTAAGTTATTTGCAGAAAATACATGCAAACGGGGATTGTTGCAAAACGTATGTCAGTTGTTGTCATGTAAATTACAATGTTTTTGAGCAGAATATCATTAAAGAGATTGGAAAACTCCAACTTACACAGTGTTTTTTCTTTTCTTTCAGGTCTTCAGAATTCTTTTTCCACAATGTATAGAGAGTGGGTGTGTGGTTGCCAGCTTGGAAAAAACAAGTACACCACTGCACAGAAAATGTATCAATTTATCAACAAAGCCCTGGGGATTGAAACTCTTGAAATCTGGCAACCACAGGCTTGAAACCTCGTGGAAGCTTTACACCAATGCAAGATGCCAAATTTTAATTAAAATGTAACATTTCTCAGGATAAATAACCAGCTGGCGAGTATACGTAATGAATCAAGAGAAGCAGAAATAGTGACCTCATAAGCTCATGATTTTAATACCATGCATATCGCATTCATATGCATTTCCTCTAGAGCTTCAAAAGAGATCTCAATGATGTCTCACACAGTGCTTAACATCTCAAAGTCTCCAGTATCTCAATATAAAATCATACACTCCTCATTAAATGATCAAAGCAGCTGCTCCTGAATAACAACTACTGACTCGTTTTTATTTCTCCTGAGGAGTTTTAGGGAAAACATTTGAGACAAATTTGAAATCCGACTGAAACTTAACTAAGATATTCCAAACTCAGGAAGACAAATCTCAGAGCAATTAAACATTCGTTCGGGGTGTTTCATATCGCTCATAATTACTTTGATTTGGGGGTGTTTTCTCAGAGGAGGCGGTCAAGCAGCAGCTCAAAAATTAATCAACAGTACAAAAAGAAATACTGTGAAATATGAGACTGAGTCGCGTTTAAACACTAATTTTTCTTCAGTTTCAGACTGAGCTCATTGTGTACTCACAGACATCTTAAATCACGCTGTGAATGTGAAGGAGAGAAAGAGCTAAGAAGAAGCAGTGCCTCCATTGTGCAATGACTGGCCAATTATTGTTCATTTTCTTTATATAGTCATTTTTACAACACAAACAACTTAAAAGCAGCTTTACAATAAAATATGTGCAAATGCCTTAAAATACCAATGATTTATTTATTTTTTGTTATTTGATTTGAAAATCAGAGCAAAAATCATGGAAAGCTATGCTGATATTAAACACACTGACATGATAAACATTCTTTTTGTAAACAAAGCAATCTGGTCTTTAAAAATATGCAGACGGCTATGACCTTCTGTCTTGTATAGTACGTGTTTTCTTTTGTTCAGATTTCTAAGAAACATGATTTTGTCTTTATCTGGTCGTGCCAACTGAGTCAAGCTGATACAACTGGTGTTTATTTCTTATTATTCTTGGCGAAATCATGCAAAACCCTTCCTCCACATTATTTGTGGCTGTCAATGCATTGCCATTTACACAAGTTTGTGTGAAAATTAATTTCGAGTCGATTCAATCTGGTCATGAAACATGCGCCAAGCGACGACCTTCTGTCTTGAAGCATGCACTTGCTTTTATTCAGTTTTTCAGAAATCTGAATTTTCCTTAGTCGGGTTATACCGATCTAGTCAACCTGTTTATAAGCTACTTATCTTTTACTCAGTCCAAAAACGCAAAGCCCGTCCTTAGCTGTTGACAGCACTGCACTGCCATGTACACAAGCTTGTGTGCAAATTCATTTTGGGTCGACACAATCTGGTCATGAATTGCAACCACATTCTGTCTTGCAGTTTGCTTTTCTTCAGAAAAAAATCTAGATATCAGATTTTTTTTCCAGAATAAGCCAACTGAGTCGATATGTTTATGTGATAGAAACATTGCACATTTACTGGCACGCTCATCTTTAAAACAAGTCTGCTGGAAGCTCAGGCAGGACAGAAACAGAGACAGATATTGAGACTATAAATGCAGGAACATGAGTCCCTGGAGCTCAAGTCTTCAAAAAGCCTCGTCAATACTGTGTGTCAAAATAAAAAGACATAATGCATGACTGAACAGCATCTCACACAGTCACACTGCAAAAAAAACATGCTTTCTTATTTAGTATTTTTGTCTTTTTTCTAGTACAAATATCTAAACATTCTTGAACTGACAGGATAAATGACTTATGATTTAGTTTTTGCTTAAAATTAGCAAAAAAATCTGCCAATGGGGTAAGAAAAATAATCTTATTAGATGGTCTTAAGTTTAAATGAATAATCGTATTCATACATGTTCTACACTAAGAGCATTTAAAATACCTATGTAGTTACATTTATTGACCCATCCCTTACACCTTAACCTATAAACCTAACATTCCCTAATCTTACCCGTATCCACCTCAAAAGCAGCATGTGTTTTGCAGTACAATATGAACATGATAAATACATTGTACATATTTTTTTGTAATCACATAGTAGCTTAGGCCACTTAATATAAAGTGTGACCTAATCTTGTTTAGCCTTTGAACCAATATTACTTTTTTTGCCCCACTGCGAGATATTTTTGCTCATTTTAAGCAAAACCTAACAACATTTTGGTCTTTTTTAAGGAAGCAAGATTTAATCTTAACTCATTTTACCTGTCAATTAAATGCATCTTGATCCAAGACTGATATTTACAAGGCAAACAAGGCAAAAATACTTAGTAAAAAAATCATTTTTGCAGTGCAGTACAGGGTCCAAACTAAACTTCCAATGCTCCTCAACATCCAGGATGAAAGCGACGCGTAAAGCCCAAAACCTCCAACTAATGTTGCATAAGCTCAGGGTTCGCAGCCCACGCGCTCCACAGGTTGCGCGGCTCCAGGGTTCACCTACTCCGGCGCGCGCGCGTTCGTGTGTGTTCGTGTGAAGTTCACTCACCCAGGTCTGGAGTACGACGGCTGCGTCCTCATCTGTCTCCTGCTCGTCGTCTCCTCCTCGCGTCTGTCCATAAGTCACACGAACGCGTCCATACGTGTCCTCAAGCCCGAGTGTGTCTTTATGTGTGCGTACGCGTGTGCGTGTGTCCGTGTGTGTTTATCTCTCTGGCATCAGAAACGCCGACACACACTCTCTCCTCCTCGCGCGTACGATCAGAGATGCTCTTCCAGAGAGAGCTCTCGTTCGCTCTCGCGCGCGCGCGTGTGTGTGTGTGAGAGAGAGAGACAGAACACACACTGGCGCTGTCTCGAGTCTCTCTCTGTGCTGTCGCTGTCTCTGTCTCCGTCTATCTGCTGCTGTTTGGTTTTTCAGCTCACCCCGCTGACACGCGCAGGGAGCGGCGCGCAAGTGTAGAGCCGGAGCAAAAACGAAGCTCTGCTAAGGGATCGTGGACAAGGCTTGCTTTCGGTCACGTGACAGGTGCTCTGACAGTCTGTGCTACCCTATTGCTGTAACCAATCGAAATTGCTTACTTCTCTACTATATAGTCCGCGAACAACAGTATGCCAGGCGAGTAGTATGTCAGAATTCATAGCATTCGAAATTCAGTAGGCGAGACGTACCCGGATGACTATGGGGGTAGAATTGTTGCATATTTCCAAATAGATGTATTATGATCCACAAATAAATGTAAAGTCATTGACAAAAAAAAAACAAGCATGTTCACAAATAAATCTTAGAGTTCCACAAACATGAATGACATTCACAAATAAGTAAAATT
>JAUCMT010000047.1:19458669-19470256 GCA_032357475.1 Enteromius thamalakanensis | reverse complement strand
CTCAGCTTCTGTGCGGCTCTCTTTCAGCAGCAGGGGCGGCGGCACAGCACAGGTATGATAGATAATAGAAAACCGCTTAGCTGCACAGATTATTATTTTAGACTCCAAGTTTGTGTGCCGCCCCCCATGTGACAAGAAAAAACCGCCACTGGCTGTGACATTCTGTATGGTTCTAAGTGTTTTTAGCATGTTCTCTCAATCCATAATTTACTTCAATATTCTGGATAATAAGGGACAGAAGACAGCGTGATCAATGTATCCTACTAATTTTGGGTTCAAGGTCACTCTCATTTGTGTGTTTTTTCTCCACTGGATATTTTCCGAACAGTGTATTTTTGATGCTTTGACAACACATAACACATCATAAAACAATATTTCCACTGGCATCACATTGAATGGTGCATGGATGAAAAAGGTTGTGCATGTTTCTGAGTAACTATTCATTAGTGTAGGCAATTTTTTTTAAAGAGCACGACTTTTGTGTTTGCATTGTTAAATTTCTGCTTCCCATTGACTTCTATTGTAATCTTATAATGGAAGTAAATAGAAACAAAACTGTTTGCTTAAAATAAAGTCATGTTTGGAACAACAAAGATTAAATGATGACAGAATTGAATTTTTTTTGTTTTTTTACACTGCAAAAAGGCTTTTCTGAGATTTATTTTGTCTTGTTTTCAGCCAAAATTTCTAAAATCAAGAAGGATTTTATAGAAAAGTTAATATTTATTAACATTTTTGGTTTTTCTGAGCAAAGACTCAATAAATTTTACCTTTTTTTCTGTAAACAAGAAAATGATTTTTACCTGTCTAGAAAAGGCTTGTTGATTTAAGAATTTTATTTAAGACAAAAAAGATATTTAGATATTTAACCATTGTTTTAGGCTACTGTTATGCATGCACACAAACAAACAAGTAAAAGCAATTTAATGCTGACTAACTTTAATAATTTAATAAGGAATACGAAATAAGTAAATTAATAAATAAAAGCAATTTATTGCTAACTTTGTTCATTTTATAAAAAATAGCCTACTAAATAAATAAACAAATAAATAAATAAAAGTAATTAAATGCTGACTAACTTTATTAATTTAACAAAAAATAAATAAATAAAGATATATAAAAGAAAAAAGAAAGAAGCTTTATTACTGGCAGCTTGACCTTCAGCCACAATCCACTGCAGACTCAATAATTTTTGTCCTTCACACAGACACAAAATGGTTTGCATGATTTCTCATGCAGATTTGAACACATTCTTTTGAGCTTCACCGTCATGCACATAAACATTTTTGAAGGGGTCACAGCGTGCTGTAAAAGTGTCCGGGACGGTGGCAGAATGTGTGTGTATGAGATGTAGTGTGTGTAAGAGCAAGTCTCTGAGCGCCCCTTCACAGTCTGCCTCAGTGTCTCGCTGTGTTAACATTGTAATTGGATTTCACTTCAGCTGCCACTAAAAGCATGCTGTGTGTATGCGTGTTCTCCTCTGTAAATCCACCCATTCAAATCACTTCAAAAGGCAAGCTTTAGCTTCAGCATTTTCTGACCAGACAGAGTAAAGAAATAGTTCAGGCAAACCTTGAAATGCATTTACCTCCTTTGCTCTGTGGATCAGATATTTAGCAGAATGTCTATGCTGCTCTTTTTAAAAATATATTTAAGCCAATATGTATTTATATAGCAAAAAAAAGTTATATATTTAAAATGCAATATTTTATACTAAGTATAGTGTAAATCTTTAAAGATATTTACAGAAAATGTAATAATAATGTATATTAATTTGGTCTTTTACTTGTGCAAAGTGTACACTTCTTATTATTAAGATTAAAATGTGTTTTACTCACTTTTGATGAGGATTGTATGATCATTTGAATAATATCAATCTTTAAATGCAAAAGTGTAGCTGAAGTATACTTGCAACAGTCTTTAATTGGACTTCAGCACTATTTTAAAATGAAAGTAAATGAATAAATTACAGTACAATAAAGTGCATTTTTTACTAAATTAGTTGTTAGAATTTAGTAGACTTGAATCAATTGCAGGGCATTTTAGTATTGTGAACCGTGGTGCTAGAGAACATGACAAGACAGCTGGATGAAGTGAACACAAATGATGTTCCTGGGAGAGCACGGCTCTGAGTCCGAGTTGGAGGCATCGGTCTGAACCAGGAAGGGGCGGTTGAAATCCGGGGTGTGAAGAACCGGCTCGGTGGTTAGGGCTTCCTTGAGGGCTTGGATTGCCCTCTCCGTCTGATCCATCCAGTGAACTTCCCCTGGTAACCCCTTCCTGGTATTATTTTCCCTCCAAGTTCGTGTGCCGCCCCCCCTCGTGACAAGAAAAAATGGTGCCCCGGGCGGTCGCCCTGTCCACCTGTGCCAAAAACCGCCACTGGCCTCGGTTGTACCTGTCTGCCTGTGATTTTGGCCCTGCCTGTTGACTTTTCAAATAAAGCTTTTGCAAATAGGTCTAAACACTCATGCCGCATTCGTCATATTCACAACTTTATAAACGTAAGACTTTCTGCTCTGATTAACACTTTTAGGATTTAATTTGTGAAAGCAAAAAAAATATGACTTATTTAGAAACCCAGAAACCCAGAGTTCAATTATTGAGCGACCATTTAATATTTTACAACTACATCAGCTAAAAAACTTTTACAGAACTTTAAGGCAAAGGCTGTTAAATGGTACTGAACTGTGCTGCAATATCATGTCATGGGTTCAAACTCACAAATGCAAAAAACAGCACAAAGCTAAAATAAAACTAGAAGAAAGTGCAGGTTTGTTGTGTAAATCATAACAGATTGATTCTTTTCTGCATGGATTATTCTAGAGGCAAATCTCATGCAGTTCCTCAATAACTCAAGTGTGTCTTATTAAAACATCTTTATTTTCCTGTCTGCTTTATGAAGTGAATTAATGATGGTATTAAAGCCGGTGATCTCCCCGAACATGCCGTCCGTCAGACAGACAAACAACTCAATCGGGTTTGTGCAAATTGAGTAACTTATTCCACTGAGTGAAAGAATGAGACAATTAAAGAGCTTGTAAATCATTTATTTTCTGCACAACAGATATATTCAGATGTCCTTTTTTTATTTCAGTTGCATGTGAGTTTAGATTTGAAATTGATTTTAAAAACCAAAGCATTGTTTGTCATGCATTTGTCAGTTTGTATTTTGGGCTTTTCCTAAAGTTTTGCTTCAAACTATTGGAAAGAAAAAAGCTAAATGCACATTTAAGTGTTTATTTTATTGCTTTTTCATGAGTTTGCGCTTCCTTATGATAATCAATTAACCACACAGCTTTTTATCTTCTCCAGATGTTAAGTGATGGCCTGGAATGCTGTGGATTATTGTAATGTTTTTATGACTCTCATTCTGACGGCACACATTCACATCCATTACTGAGACACATTTCTCCAAATCTGATGAAGAAACAAACTCATCCTAATCTTGGATTTTCTGAAGTTTGAGCTTATTTGCAACTCATTTTGAGTGGACTGTTCCTTTAAATGTTTTCCCCCGTGGTCTTTTGCCTTAACTAGGTTAACATGAAGTGTGTTTGCTGCATGTGTGTATGATGGAGGTGAAGCCTGCGGTTTACCAGATGGCACTCTCTCTCTCATCCATGTCTCTCCATCCAGAATCTCTCTCAGCGTAACACGAGTGAGATGCACTCGAACAGTAAATATAGGTCACGGTCGCATTGAAGCTTCTCTCTCATTTCTGACACACAATAACAACCTGCACTATTGACTTCATCCAGCGCTGCTTTCATCCGTGTGCTCCTCAGCATTCATCACAGAAACCTCCAGCTAGTTCAGAGAAATCCAGCGCTCCAGGCTACAGGCCATCATTACACCAGCTTGGATTTGACACTTGGAACTGATGGACACTACAAAACCCCCGGAAAATATTTGCCATAGATTTACGATTAATGTATGTGAATTGCATGTTTTTTTGGCATTTTTACGCAATAAAATTTATTTTTCATTCTCTTTACACATTCTGCTCTGACCTTCTACAAAGAGGCTGTTCTACATTATATTAGGAAATGCATGATAGAGATAAATACAGTACATACTCATAACAGTAGTTACTCACTTGTTTTGTCTTGTACTGGTCATTTGTACTGCTTTAAAAAATAATAATAAAAAAAAAATCCCATTCATTTGAATTTTACAGTTTTAACTCAAACTAATATACGTAATGTGATGCAGATTTGTCAGTGCACTCAAAAATCATGGCATAGTTGATTATTAAGTATTTTGCATCCATTTTATTATGCATATAATCGTATTTTCAGAATGGCCCTGAGGGCTCGGGAGAGGGAAGAGGCGGACAACTGTAAGACCCCGCCTACTTGGGCTCGGGTGTCACGTGTCTCGGTTTCACCTCTAAGAGAAAATACTCCTCAGGGGGGATTGTAAAAGTGGGTGTTTGTTTTCGGCCTTCACACCCTTCTCCTGAAACTAGTTTTACACAGCCGATTCCTAACCCTGAGAGTCCCCAAAAATGCATGGAGGAGTGCGAGAGATCGGGTGAGTTTGATGGGAAGGGAGAGACAGGAGGGAAGAATTTTGGGAACGTAGCTGGTCGATTTAGGAGGAGAGGATTCAGGGCAGTGGGGAATGAAGAGGTTAACATAAGGGCAAGTGGCAGAGGAGTGTGAAACCGATCTGAAATTGAGTGCGCCCCCCAGACACTCGTTCCATTGGGCAACTCGGATGGCACATTTAGCGGAAAAGAGACGATGGTACGTATAGAAATGGTGCTTCTGTATAACAGTGCGAGCTCAGCAATTAACGCCATGTAATCTCTGAGCTTGCGTCTGCATCGAGGGTAGACGTAAAAAATAACTTCAGTGTAGCGTTTGAAAGTGACAATGAATTCAGAGAGGGATAGCATGAGAAAGATTGGAAGGGGAGTTTCTCAAAGATACACGGTACTCACCTCACTCAACTTGGTGGTCTGTAGACGGGGGAGTGAGTGGAGAGAGAAGGGAAAAAAGAGCAATGTCTACATCTGCAAATATTTTGGGACGGAGGAAGGGAGACACCGGGGTGGGATCCAGGGCAAGATCGTTAGGAGGCATGGAAAGAGATCTCTCCATCTGGAGAGTGAACGGGGGGCAGGACGTGGAGGAAGTGGGTGGGTTAGAGGGGTGTGCATGGCAGCTGAGAGCAGAGGTGGAGGGGTTAGAGTCTGGAGGTGTTTGGGAAGCGGGGGCGCAAGCATGATAATGTCCCATGCAGCAATGATGCGCAGAGTGTCCTTGGCGAAGGGCAGCTCCGGCTGGTGTGGGTGGCCAGGAAGTGCTTGGCAGATCCAGCGGAGGGGTATGGGTTGAGGCCTGAGAGGTTGCTGGGGCGGACAAAGTGAGGTCTACACCCGCGACTGTATCCGGGGGTCTTCCCAGGCTGGTGAAGGGAGCGTTTCAAGTGGAGGCTCGAGGCCAGGCTGGAGCAGAAACAACAGAGGGGTGGGACAGTGATTAGTTTTTTCTTTCTTTTTCTCATGAGGAGTGTTAATGGAAAGATTTCTACCTGCAGAGGATGTAGCATAAAGCGCTAGCAGATCGGCATTTGTGGCCTTCAGCGAGAAGCGGATGCCAGTTTAGCCAGCGCTTGTTTGAGCATGAGCATTGTTATCTTATCTGAGGTGGATGCTGGTGAGCGGGAAAAGGATTGGGACATAGCGGGAGAAGCTTGCGGGATTCTTTGGGGTGGAGGAGATCTAGATCTCAAGCAGCGCGGGGAGTTAACAGGTTGAAGACTGGTAGGCCTACGGCCTCTTAAGGAAGCCGCGGACTCTTGAGGTAGATGCGGTGGTAGCGGCGGATGTGGAGGGAGGAATAGCTTATTCGTAAGCGGACGCAGACTCAGAAGAGCTATGCAGTTCAGACATCTTAGGGCATTCCAGATCAGAGTATGTGAGCGGAGTGGAAGGGAAAACTGGTTTGGCTATTTATAAGGCGAGTTTATAGATCTGATAGGATAATTGGGAAATAGGAAGGCGGAGATCATATATAGGGGAAAGCCTTTGCACCCTTCTTCCAAAACGAGTTTTAGAAACGATGTTTATTGGTTGCTTGCAGTGTTGTTTCTGTATTTCTGAAATATTATTATAGTTGTCATTCATATTTTAATGTTATTATATTTTATTGTATTTATATTTTGGGTTTTATTTTTTTATTTTCCATTTTAATTTTACTTAACGTTTTGGTAATTTTGTAATTTTTAGTAATGTAAGATTTTTTATATTTATTTGTTTATATAATTTTAATCATTTTTGTTTTAGTTTTAGTTTATTTTAATATCAGATAAAACTAAATCAAAAATGAGAAATGTTAAACCAGGTAAAATTAGTTTCATATTTTCGTTTAGTTAATGTTTATTTTATTTCAAGTAATGAAAATAATTTTTTGTTTTGTTTTAGTTAAGTACAGTATGCCTGGTTTCTGTTAAAAATGTTTAATTTTGTATTTAATTCAAATACATAAATCTTAAATTTAGGGCTCATTGTGTTTTTGTTTTTGAGCATTTTTTCAGCCTGCTGTGTTTTTTTTTTTTCTTCACGCAATCAAGCATCACTAAGCCCAGCGCCTTGGGACAGTTTCCAGTTAACGTTCTTGATTTTCTTCATCCGTTGAGCTGGTAAAACGCTCTCTTCCCGGAGCAGCTGGGAGCTTGTTGACACTCCTGAAAGAGAAAATCAAGCTGAAGATGCTAGGAGCGTTTCAGTATTTCACTGACTTCTGACTCTCCAAAACTGAAACATGAAAACAAAGCAGAAGTTTATGCATGACGGAATTAGTGGGATGAATGCAGTTTAAAATCTCTGTGGCACAAAAGATATAAACATCAAGGAGCACTGAAAAATCCCACCAGAGCATCTCACAGAAGGAAAATTATGGAAGAGGCAACCTGGTCTCACGACAATTCGTACGTATTTTACGAGATGGCTAATTCGAATGAATTCATATGATTTCTTCTAAATCGTACATATTTTTACGAGTTGTCAATTTGTATGAATTTGTACGAATGACCTAAACCCAACCCCACCCCTAAACCTACCCGTCACAGGGTTATAGACAAATCATACAAGTGAGGTCATACGAATTTGTACGATTTAGCATGAATTTGGCACCTCTTACAAATATGCACAAATTGGTCGTGAGACTGTGTTAGAAGAGGACCTTCATGATGAAAGCTGACTAATATAAAGTAGAAATGCTGCATTTGTATAAGTAAAAAGAATAAGTAATAAATTAATAAAAGGAATTAAATTAAGAAATTTATTTATTTCATGCAGCACATGAAAAAGATTTTTAATTCAATTTAATTAATATTACATTGAAAAAATAACCTTAAAATTTGAAGTGGAAATGAGAATGTTTAATTTGCAAATAACTGAAATAAAATTTTAATTTAATAAAAAGTTCAAGTACTAAAATAACACATTTTAACAAATAAATACAAAAATATACAAAATGCATAAAAATATATACAGAACAAGAAAAAAATTAAAAAAAACTACAAATATATGACAAATGACAAAAGCAAAAAATAACTAAAATAAAAAAGAAATAAAAAAAATGTCATTAAAAATGAAAGCTAATATCAAAAAACACCATACTAAAATAACACTGACATGTTCAGAATCTGAATAAAAGTTGCTGATTAACCAGATATTTATGCTTTGTTATCTCTCAGACACACAGCTTTGCTCTTCTTGGATCAATATCCTGTAATTTCAAAGACAAAATCTGCTAATCTCTTCTTACTGAAGCTGTAAAGAGAAAAAATACAGAGGAGAATACAAATTAAATCGATCGATGATATGGTACATTCGTGTTTAAAAAACATCTTGTGTTGTCATTTTTACACCATATAACAGGTGAATGAAATACTGTACAACCCGCTATAATTATATAGTGAGGGACTGTAATCTTTATTTTTGTTTGTTTCCTCTTCTGCATTACATGAAAACAAGCTACTTCTGATCTCTGCTCAATCCCACATCAGTCCTGTGCTGGATTTATCCCCATCTTCATTGCACCTGCCACACGGCTCTTTACCCACAATCATTGTCTGAGCTCCTGTCCTGAGCTATAAAATGTGCCTTAACAACATCCCAGAAAACCAGCTCCAGCAATGTGTTGAGGCTAGATAAATGTCACCCGCTCACCGATTTAGAGTTTAATTCTAATGTAGAGTTTAATATGATGCTGAAGGTGGTTAAGAGAAGCTCAGAGGGAGTAGGCTGAGTAAACTAGTTTGTTGAGAAACTGAAAATATTAAAGCTACAATCAATTTTCCTTTGAAAAGTAGCAAGCTAAACCAAGATGAACATGATATGGTTTACTGAAATTTAAACCAATTTAATAACAATCATTATTATTATTATTTATTTGGAATAAATGCAATAAAATACAAAACTTAACTTCAACTGTTAGCACTTTTATTTTAGACATTTTATGTGCTTTTGTCATTTTTATTATTTGTATTATTATTTGTTCAATATTACACTTTAAGTGTAAATTTTACACTTAATTTTTCTAAATTACTGTAAACTGAAATAAAGTTAAATAGAAATATTTATAAAACATTTAATTATTTTATTTGACATGTATGTCATAAATTTTAATAAATTTACATCAAGCTACAAGAACTGTTTCACTTGCAACTAACTGAAATAAAGTTCAAGTACTAAAAAACATGAATAAATAAAAGCAAAACAGACATATTATACAAATACAAAAAATATGAAATATAAAAAAAAATTAAATAGAAGGCAAACTCGTAAAAATTACAAAGTAAAAATTACTTAAATTAAAACAGAAAATAAAAATTTAAAGCAAATTCATACTAATTAAAAAAATATCTATTTGATTATATAAATAATAGAAAAAAATACTGACATGTTCAGAAAGTATGGGAACGGTGCTTAAATAACCAAATATTTGTGATACAATAATTTTGCATTTATTTATTTTTACAGTTAAAGTGTTTGATCGCTGAATAACGTGATTTGCTATTTTAGACAGTAAGGTAAAGTTTTACACTCTGTGTGTTCAGTATTGGACTCATGTCTGCTGTGTGTGAGCCCCTCAGATCTCTGAAGACAATCCTCTGCTTGAACTCTCAGCGTCTGGTCAAGCGTGAGTGAGAGAGTGTGTGTGTCCAGGTGCTGCTGCATATGTCGGCTGATGATCTGGCACACTTTCACAGCATCGCAGCTCATCTCTAGCTCAGACAAACACACATTTAACACTGAACTCCAACTCAGAACGTAATCTGATCACATATCACTAAAGAGAAACATTTTTAAACAAATTTTTTGAATTACTACAAAAACTACCCGCCTTACTTCTGCCGGAACGCAGGTAAAAGTTGTACATGAGACGGGTTCCCCCTTGCTGCCCCACCACCGGCACTCTGGTGGTCCCGATGGTGTCACTAGTTCAGTTCTTAGAGGCCTGGATCAGGCTCAGGCCACTTCGTTAGCTCCTCCATCCGACTTGCCTATGCGATTCAGTTCGCCCGGCAGCCTCCCAAATTCGGCAGCATCCGCTTTGCGTCAGTGAACGCTGCAGATGCCTCTGTCTTGCGTGCAGAGATTGCTACTCTCCTAGCAAAGGTCCCTCCAGCCGAGATAAGCACGGGATTTTACAGCCCTTACTTCAAAGTGCCCAAGAAAGGTGGTGGATTACGGTCGATCCTGGATCTGCGAGTTTTGAACTCAGCACTTCACAGGCTCCTGTCAAGATGTTGAAGCATAAATGCATTTTTGAGTGCATCAGTCTTTGATTGGTTTGCAGCAATAGACCTGAAGGACGCATACTTTCATGTTTCCCAAGCGGTAGTTGACATTTCTTCTGCGAGAACACCTTCTACAAGAGCTGCCTACGAGTTAAAATGGAACCTGTTCGTCGAGTGGTGTTCTTATCAACGAGAGATGCCCAATCAGTGTTGTGCTTTTGTTCCTCCACCCTCAAAGTCTACGTGGCTGCCATTGCTGCAAACCACGACCCAGTGGACAGCAGGTCTGTGGATAAGCCTTACCTGGTCATCAGGTTCCTTAGGGGGGCCAGAAGGTTAAATCGTCATGCTAAGAGCACTACACAGGTCCCATTTGAGCCTTTGCCAGCAGTAGAGCTGAAGTTTTTTTCACTGAAAACCATGCTCCTGCTCGCATTGGCCTCCATCAAGAGGGTAGGGCCTTTTTTGGCCGACGAATCGTGCATAGAGTTTGGGCCCGAGGATACCCAGGTAACTCTGAGGCCATGGCCAGGCTACATGCCCTAGGTTCTAGGGCTGGGCGATATATATCGAAGGACATATTATGCGCATCTCGTCAGTAAAGCCGGTTCTTTGATTAGCGCTAAATCTTTGTCAGCTGTTTTTAAATGCAGAATAGATCGTAGATCACTGACAAGCTACGCGTTAGTTTCGCAGGTGATTCAATGGCGCAGCTTGTCCGTGATCTACAGCTCTGTGTATAAGCTGGCGTTCCTTTTAAAAACAGATGACGGTGATTTATCTCTAATCTAAGAACCGGCTTTACTGATGAGACGCGCATAATATATTGTTTGATATATATTGCCCAGCCCTAATAGGTTCCCACGACTCAATTTAGACCCAGCTCTGCTGTTGCTATGTCCTGTCCGAGCACTAAGGTGTTTCACTAGCAGGACACAAAGCTACAGGACCTCAGACCAGCTCTTTCTGTCATGGCAGGAGGGGAATGCCGTCTCCAAGCAGAGGATGGCCCACTGGATAGTGGATACCATCACCCTGTCTTACCAAGCACAGGGTGTGCCCTGCCCTCTCAGTGTACGAGCTTACTCAACAAGAAGTGTAGCATCGTCCTGGGTGTTGGCACGCGCTGCATCGCTTGCAGATATTTGTAGAGCTGCGGGCTGGGCGACCACTGACACGTTCGCTAGATTCTATAGCCTTCTTGTGGAACTGGTATCCTCCCGTGTTCTCACCTCGAACAGGTAGAGGCATGGAGTGGCCTGGTTTTGGTCGGCTTTGCAACAACTTCTTCAGAGTGTCCAGCAAGTAGACCCTTTCGAGCTCCTCCATCCCTCTTCGGCAGCCGGATGTGGTGGAGCAAAGTTGATGTTTATGCATATTCGTCTTGACCTCCTACAGGAAGGCTGGACTTCCGCACATCTTCTCAGACTTCCTAGTGCTCCAGTTACTAATGTTTGTGCAGTTCTGGTATCTTGTGGTATGAGTCCCAGCCTAGAGGCCAAGCACTGGGGGCTTGGGAGACTCCCACACAACATAGGAAGGGGCAGCTTCCATGGAGCTTTGGTAGGGATCCCTATTTGTTGGTCACCTGACGTGACTCGGAGTGACCTACTGAAAGGGAACGTCTTGTTTACATATGTAACTCTCATTCCCTGCAGAACGGAGACGTCACATCCCATCGCCATGGACCTGTTCCGTCACTAGGGGGCCACGTCACCAGCTCAGCTCCTCAGCGAAGACGTAATGAGCGCTGTAACATTCCTAGTTTGTTTTGTTCTTTGTTTCTTGTATTTTGGTTCTATGTTATGTGTCATGTGATGTTTTGTTT
>JAUCMT010000047.1:19414422-19430930 GCA_032357475.1 Enteromius thamalakanensis | reverse complement strand
CACAAATATTCAAACAGTGATTTATATATATATATATATATATATATATATATATATATATATATTTATTTATTTTTTTTTTTTTTTTGAACAAGCTGAAATAAAATGTTAATTTATACAGTCGAACCAATATGTATTCAGACACCTTCAACACATTATATTACAGTTAATTCACTATAGTTTCAAAAATAGTAATAAAATATTAAACTGTGCCAGAACAAATTCATCTTGATAGTGTCTGAGAACTTTGATAGAAAGGTATGTAATGGATTTCAATCAACCAGAAATTATGCAGCTGTTAAATTTAAGTGCTCAATTAGATCAATCCAATTTAGCTTAACCAATTACCAAGCAATGCTTATATCTGTTCAGTCTGAGGTGGAAGAAGGTTGCACTAGCAATTAAAGAAAAAACATTTAAGCAAAACATTCTCAGCTCAAAACGTCTGAATAATTTGTGCTCCCAGATTTTACTGATAGTCCACGGTATGAAGTATTTCTGGGTATATGTCACAGTTCACTTTATTTTGCTATCTGCTCATTTACGAAATATAGTGTTCTGCACCTGTTAGTAAAAAAAAAAAAATTACAGATTTTATTTTGATTACTGTTTTATTTTAAATGGTATCACAGAAACAAGTCGTTTGATGTTGAGGTCAGAATTAAACATTAGCACATTCCCCGCCCACTTGTTTGGTTTTTTGCCATTGGTATGAATGAAAATGCAGATTCATTGTTCACCACTAGGTGCTGCTTTTATAGATTTAAAAGCTCACAAACACTGCTTTAAATGAAATAAACCACTCAGGGTTTTGGAAAAATTAATTGTTGAACGAATTTGGGGAGTCATTTATAATTCATAACAGGTGCACTTTAGAATTAACTTACAACAGTATTGATTGTAAAAAAAAATATATGTTGCAATTAACATGAAATATGATTTATTAATGTTTTTTGTTTAGTTCATGTTATGGTTTATTGCAAAATGTTACAGATTAAGTTAACAATAATAACACCTGATATCAATCACTGAGCATTGCACAGGTAGTGTCATGCATATTTTCTTCAGCAAATGTAAAAATATATCTTCTACAATCTTTGAGACTGTAAATGTCGTTGCTTCATCTGTCCGACAGGTAATAACAGCACTGCAGTTATTTTACAACAGGCCTGCATGTCTGAATCACGCTGCATCTGCTTAACATCCTGTGTAGCAATAATATTCCTGGCACACAGTGGGCTGAAGAGTGCCCAGCGAGGTGCCTGACAATGTAATCTATGATTTTGAGCAAATCCACTGATGGCATCATGACCAAACTCCCACCGGTCCAGATGCAATTTAAAATCTGCCAACCAAAGTCAAACAGTCAGGAGCCCACTTCAAAATGTTTAACGCCCTGATTTCCCCACTTACTGCGCGTGTGCTGCTTTAGAGGCATTCGTAAAAGAGTCACGTCGACGGAGCATTCAACCTCATGTAGCTGCTGCTGAGAGTCACTCCAGCCCTGCTGTGAACTCTGAGACACTTTCATCAGCTGAGTGTGTGGCATATTCATCTGGACACATACAGCACATTAACAGCATCCTGACATCTGATGCGCAAGAGGATGAGCAGCTCCATCACTGTTCCAGCATGTGAATAAAACAGCATGACTAAAGTAATATCTGGTCTTAAAGGTGCCATAGAATAGAAAACTGAATTTACCTTGGCATGGTTGAATAATAACAGTTCAGTACATGGACATAACATACTGTGAATCTTAAACATCATCGTTTCCTACTTACTGTATATAAATCAAGCGATTGCAAAAGACGACTGAAAAAAGGTCAAATATTCCAACACAACACAGACTGTTATGTAACAGTCTAGAGGCGTAATAGTTATGCTCACTACATTTGCATATACCCGCCCACATTGACATTACAGTTACCTTTTGCAGGTCCTTATTAAAAAATCAATTAATAAACTTCCCCTTCAGAACGGTCGATGTGCAATCTCAGAACAGGTTGTTCTACAAAATCGCATCTTCGTCTGATATAGGCTCAAACATATAAGGTTGAATGCCTAATCCCTCCATCGTTCACGCTAGACAGTAGAAATCTGTTTGTGCTACTGAAATGAGCAACGCTGAAAAATAGCCAATTAGAGAAGACCTCCTCATTACTATTCATGAACCTTCCAAATAAGGCAAAAACAGACTGTTTCATTCTAGGGTCAAATTCAAGGGTTGTAAATGGACCTGTAAAACCGTTTCTGGGCATTTTTTTCCCCTTACCAGAGCTACATACCTATGTACATATCAGAGAACTATTTTAAATATTCTCTTAATGCATTCTATGGCACCTTTAAAACACTCAATCCAAGATCAAGACGGCAGAATTAAAGGAATAGTTCAACCAAAAAATAAAACAACTGGAAAAGCCGTAAGATGTGGATGAGTTTGTTTCTTCATCAGAACTGGAGTAGTGTGTCTTAGCAGCAGTGGATGCTCTGCAGTGAATGACAGCTGATAAAAACAGAATTATCCACAGCACAGAAGACAAAAGACCAAACTAATCCAGCATTAAAGATGACTTGTTATAAAAATTCAACTTTTCCAGGTTTTAAGTGCTAAAATCAGGTCCTTGGTGCATCTACCAACCAAGGAAACATAACAATGATTAACCCAGTAACTCTGAAAAACAAGCACATCTGATCTCGCTGTCCTCGTGACGTTGCAAAGGGATCTCATTATAATAATACAGCCCTTTAATCTGCACGTTTCCACCCAATGCGCCATCATTTCGAGTGACGGCGGTGTACCAGTTCATGGAGAAAGTTTGAGCAGAACATGCTGCCTCAGAGGAGGCAAAAGAGCAGTGCATTTATTAATTAATTTACTGTACACTCTAAAAAAACAATCTGTTAAATTTACAGTTAAATACCATATTTTCTTATAATAAACCATAATACCTGATATACTACTAATATACCAACCTATGAAAGTAGTGAAATCTGTTTTGTAAAAACATCAAATTTAATCAGAATTTTAAATGCAATGCAATGGATTTACCATGAACCATTTAACAGTTTTTTACTGTTAAAATCACTGTAATTTTTTACAGTGTAGCTTGTATTGCTGCTGCCACACAGATGTAATAGAAACATATTTATTTCCCAGCTGTTTACCTTCACAGACATAATTAACCCACTGTTTTTGTAACGTGTGTTTTAATGTAAACTTGTGTGTGAATGAACTCACAAAATATGTCTCCTTTAAGATCTTTTTAATTAAAATATCTTTTTAAGTAAAAGGCAATAGGAGATGGACTTTTTCCACTGGAATAAGAGTTATTATGGATTGCGGGCTTGTCCTCTAAACATCTAACAAATAAAAGCACAACATTCCTACATTAAAAAATTATTCTGTTTCCAGTCTGTATGGAAATAAAGAGTCTGGAAAAGCTGTGTAATGGTAAATATCTTCATTTGCACTTTCAGCGGCCTTGTTTTCTGTCGGCTATACACACAAATGAATAATAAAGGTTGAAACATGTAATAGAATGTTTCCTGTGATTCATACTGCCTCTGTGTATTAAAAAGTACACAAACAGTCGCTTCTGATGTGATGCAATTGGGAAACTCCGCCTCTGATCTTGATCAAGTAAGGTTATTGAGATTCAGAGCGTGTTGAGGTTTAATCTGTGAATCTGGAGCAGGTAAACAGACCCGAGGCTGTAATTTCTATATCAGCAGGGATACATTTTCAGAGTCTTTTGATTTTATTCTTGGCTTACCGTTTAATGGATGTCTGTGTGTGGGTGTTTCTGTGGAACACAATGCACACGAACACACACAGAATCTGTTCCAAAGCCCAGTGAGTGTCTCGCAGTCTAATGCTTTCCATGGGGCCGTTCACTCAGGATCTGTTCTTGTGTTTAAAAACAGCTAAACACAGCACAGCGGAATGGAAAAGAACACAGGTGTATTGGGATGCTTTTTTTGAGATGCTAAACTCTTACTTGACAGTGTGTCTTACTCTGAAAAATGTTGCAAAAAAGCTATGAAATGCAAATTTAAGAAATGTATAGGAACCTATCTTGTGTGAACTGTACTGATGTGGATCATAAACACTGCTCCGGTGAAGCTAGGGTTAAAATATAGTTTACAAAGGATTTATTTAATTCTCCAAATAACAATTACAAGCAAACCTTTGTTCCTAAGGCAGAAATTAATTTACTGTACCTTCTGATCACATTGCAATAATAAAAAAAGTGGATTCTTCATTAGTTTATTTTTATTTTTTTGTCCAATTAAATATCTAAAGATTCTTAAATCAAGATACATTTACTGGAGAACCATAAGACTCCTTTTTTTCTGCGAAATTAATCAAAATGAAGCGATTGTATGATTAAAAAGATAAAAATAAAAAAACTGCCAATGGACTCAGTATTTTGTTCAATTTGTAGAAAAACAAGACTCTGTTATGAGTAAATGCATTTTAATTTAAAGATGTTTAGATATTATTGCAAAACAAAAATACAGAAATAAAAGAGGAGGATATTCATTTTTCTTTTTGCATTGTATGCAATATTTAATACCATGACTTTTAATTAAAGACTTTCTGCTCTGTTTTAGGATCTGTAAGGGTTGTGAGTGTGTGTGTGTGTGTGCGGGCACACATGGTTAAATATCGGTTCAGTGTTATTCAGTACACCTTAGAATAGTATTCAGAGATTTCAGAGTAATATTTTGACACCCAAAATAAGATACCAAGTACATGTAATTTCTTAAGTCTTAAGTGTAGGTGACAGAAGAAAATTCTGTTATTCTTTTATTTGTGATATCCCCCTTTTAAGGGTTAATTTGCACCAAGCGTCAGATTTTTTTGACAGCTTTACAACTTTAAATCTCAACTACTTCTACTCTTTAAATCTTCCTAATTAAATTCTGTATATTTTATCTGTATACAAGTGTTTTTATTTATTCTAAAGAATAACATAGGTCAGAATTATTTATTTATTCTGTGTGAACAACATAGATCTTTTTCTAAATAACTTTCTAAAAATAAAGTAAATAATTCAACGATGTCAGAGGGGCCTTTTAATTCAACATCTCTTAGGAACTAGTTTGTTAAAACTGGTGCTCCCCCTTACTTACCTGTTACAAAAGGAGGTAGAGGGCGCTACATAGACATAGTGACCACTGACTGAACATACTGTAAAGACATAGAATATTAAAATATATTTAAAAAAAAACGCAAAACGTGGAAAGCAACAACAAAGGGAGTTCCTTGAAGAGAACATAAACTATAAGAAACACATGGCATATAACTGGCTGGTCTATTGATTTAAAGTGTTCATGCAAGTATCTTTTGACATACAATATCAGATTTATGTTGCTGTTATTATCACAGATATCACATTCAATCATGCATTTAAATAAAGCTGTAAATCTAGAGAATCTGAGGCATCTATTTGACACACTTTTACGCAAGCGCCATAAAGCTTGCATATATACATAGCGTCCCTGTCTAAAACACTGTTTAGGTAGGTAGCAACCTAGGTATTGGAACAGTGTGAGTAACAGAAATACGTTTGCTGTCTGACAGTCCTTCCAGAGTCGATCTCACACGTCTGAGGATTGAGAGATTATTGAGTGTCTGTGACTTTCCATCATTCTGGCTGTTAGGATCCGTGATAACACCAGACAAACTCATTTTCCATAAACATACACACACAGCCCTGCTCAGTCTTTCCCTTACAATTTCCTCTGAGGTATAGTGATGTATACAATGTTAATACCATGGTACCAATGTTTCAAAAAGATTCAGTCCAACAAAAACAGATTTAAATAAGTAAATTAAACTTTTTTGTATTCATATATATATATATATATTTGGGAGTGGATTTGGGGTGAAATGTGATTTGAGCACTTGTGAATTCTTTTGTAAGATTCAACCCAGAAAAACAAGTTTTTTTAGTGTCTGTTTCTCCTCATGTTCTTTTCAATGGCACACCCTCCTCGTCTCTTAAAATCCCTCTTTGCAGTCTGTGAATTTTAATGACGTTTCTGTGACGTTGAATATTGACCTAAATCTTCAACCAGATGAAATATGAACCTGAGCAGAAGCTTGTGTTCCTTCAGTGGTCTGGAGAAATAAAGTTTTGTTTTAACAAACTGGGAAAAATGTCACATTGCGATTATTAAGGTCAAAATTGCGATTGCAATATGATAAACAAGGGGTTTGACTCAACTTGCTTGTTTTGAAGGAAAATGCACACACAGATTACTAATAATGCTGAAATCTGTATTTCTCAACTGAGATACTGTGCAATCTAACAACAACAAATTAAAACTAAATTGTACAAAATTAACAACAGTAACATATTTACATTACTGAATTAAATTACATAAAGGAAATTAAAAAGTCAAAAGTACAGATAAATAAAACAAATACCCAATTTTATATTTGTACATGTTGTTCCAAAACATTTTAGCAGGATGTAACATATACTTAGTATATTTCTTTTGGTATCTCTTGTCCAGTGTCCCAATCATTTTCTCAAATCCCTCTTTGCTAAAAAAATCCTTGAAGGAACGAGAACTGCGTCCGAAAACACCTCCAGCGTGACTACAAACTGCTTTGTAAACTGTCAAACGAAGTGACGTCACCGACCAGGAAGGATAAGAGCACGCCAGCCCTCAGGCATTATGCAGGCACCCAGAAGGGGGCGCAGATGGTATGGCAAGAGGACGCAGTTCTCGTTCCTTCAAGGAACTAGGGTTATATACATAACCCAGAGACGTTCCTTTTCAGGATCTCGAACTGCGTCCGAAAATGCTATGGGAATGAAATACCCACACCCCAAGACTCCCAAGCCCCTGCCAGTGTGGATTCAGCACACTATGGCACGAAGACCAACGAGCCCGGGGTAGCTGGGAGGTCCAGACCATAGAACCTTCGCAAGGGTCAAAGGGGACAACCCACTGTCCTGCAAATGTCCGGAACCGAGACACCTGCCAAGAAGGCCTTCAAGGCTGCCATACCTCTAGTTGAATGAGCACTGACTCCCATCAGCGAGGGGAGACCAGATAACTCATAAACATGGAGATGTTCTCCACAGTCCAACTGCTCAGGATCTGCTATGATGCAGATAGTCCCCTCCGAGGAGGGGAAAGTCTGCACATTAAAAGGCCACAGACAAGGCCTTAAGGTCCCCTACTCTCCTCAAGGAGCCAGTGACAATAAGACCACAGTCTTAAAGGTAAGGAGACGGTCAGAGACTTGCTCCAAAGGTTCAAAGGGGGACTTGCCAGATCCCAAGTCGGAACTCGGGAGTGAATAGGAGGCCTCAGCCTCAGTGCACCACGAAGAAACAAACCACTAACGGACATTGTGCACTTCTCCTGAGTCGCACACAGGTCCACCTCGGCTCTGTAGAAGATTGTCAAGATTCGCTGCACCACATCTGGATGCAATCTCCACTCCCCGAGTCTCGACAGGATATCTGCTCCCATATTTAAGTGCCCCGGGACATAGACTGCTTTCAACAAAAGGAGCCTGCTCTGGGACCCAACCAGGATCTGGCACGCCAGCTTGTTTAAGGGGCGCGAACGCAGACCACTTGGTGGTTGACCACAGGCCAAGCAGCCACTCATGAACACCCTATCTGGTGAGGTATGCGTCGACCATCCATGTGACGCGCGACACCGAGTCCCTCAAGACCAGGCCTGATTTAGGAACTAAAGGTTCCTCCATCTAACCAAGACTCACACACTCCTTCGGGAGATCTTGATCATATGAGGGGAATTCTCCTCAAAGAAAACCATTTTCTCTGATCACTGCAAGGTTTAGGTTTAGGGTACAGCACACCTAGCGAAATCATGCTAGAAGCTGCTGCCATCCAACCCGTCAGCTTTTAAGAGAACTTATTGTCAGTGAATGGTTCCCCACTCTTCTGACTATAATGAAACCCAAGTCAACTCGAGCGAAAGATAATAGCACGACCGAATTTCAGATCACGCCCAGGATAAATGGTTCTCTGACTGAAGAAGGCACACTACTCTTGGCATTTTAGTCTTTGTCCCAAACATTCAAGTGAGTGAGGACAGCATCTCGATGTCTGTAAGCCTCGCTCTGTGATTGGGCTAGGAATTAGCCAGCCTGATGTGGTCAAAAATACGGATACCCTGAAGCTGCAACGGAGCTACTCCAGTTGACTGACTGAATAGTTTAGTTGCCTGAGATCTAAACTCAGCTTCACTGAGACGCGACCCAGCTACTATCTCAGAACTGAACTACTTGGTCCCAGCTCTGCAGTTTTGCTTACAATGTGCACCTTACTCAGCCGGTCTTCCTTCATATCTAACTCATCAGAAGAATTCAGCATACGACCCAGCACGCCATCAGTAACAATTTGCTGCAACGGCTGAGTCTTCAACAATTAGCCACACCAGGTGGTAGAGAGCTTGAAAGTGTCTACTCAACCCACTGTAATGCTACAGAAATTTTTTTTTTTTTACCCTGCTCCGCCTTGGCGGCAGTGTGGGACTTCACCACCAGAAATTCTGGCGAAGGCTACTTCCCTCAGGAAGAAATCACCAGGGAGCAGGGTTAGCAAGCTCTCTTCTATTCCAGAGAACAGCCACCACGTGGTCCAAAGAAAACAAGTACTGCCCTGCAAAGGCAGAGATCGCACTCAGGTCTTCCACACAGGAGACGAGGAATCTACCACTGTACCAACAGCAGACTGAGAAAGTAGCTGGCTTTCCACCCTAATCACATGCCGCTCTTCAGAGGAGGATGAACAGTATATGGAATGCCCTTCCTGAGAAGAAGTGACCCTTTTTTTTAGCGATGCTTCTTTACCCAGAACAGCTTGTTTTTAAAGAGCAGCGGCTGTTCCAACCCCCTTGGCTCGCCACAAGGGGTTCGAACAGAACGCTGATGCAACCCCTTTGGGGGAAGCACGCACCCCAGCTCTACTGGGACACATCTCAGAGAGAACCGTGGAGGGTGAAGAGAGCAGAGAAGGGAAGTGGGTGCCGTGTACCGCGGCAGACACCGCTTCCTTTCCCGAGGGCTTGCTCTCTCTGACTGGGATCAGCGATCCTTGTTTAGTGTATCCACAGCTCTGCCTCAGCAGCAGTGTGGGACTTGAAGGCTGCTTCCATCGAGAATAAACCTTTAGGGAGCAGGGTCAGCTCTCTCTCCTGTTTTAATAAAGAAAGAGAGAGAGCGGCCACCCCAAGCTCCAAACCAGTTAGATCAATCAGTTGAGAAAGAGATAGGGGAATACTCGTCTCAATCACCTTCATTAGATCTATCTTGTATAGATTCATTAGATCTATACAAGCGTTGCTCCGCCTCAGCGACAGCGGGACTACAAACACAAGACATGCAGATAAAGGCTACTTCTCTTGTAGTAGCTATGTAACCTGTAGCTAGCAGGATCAGCTCCGGAAAGAGCAGCTTTCACCACATGTTCTGAGCAGTGAAAGTATGCCTGCACTAGCCGGCATTGAACCTTGGTTTCCTGCATGGGATGCGAAAATTCAAATGCTGCTACGACTCCGCCTCGGCGGCAGCGCAGCAAACGCATACAGGAAACCCTGAGAAAATTGTGACTGGGGAGAATGAAGAAGCGGCTTACAATCTACACTAACTACATCCAACTCCTTGGAGGAGGATGAACGGTGTGTAGACTACTCTCCCCGGGGAGAAGTAACCGTTATCAGCGGTTCAATAAATTCAATAATTAAATCCAAATGCACTATTATTGTATACTTATTATTGTATACTTATTATTGGAATTATGTCTTGGATCTCAAAGCATAACCTATTCAATCTAGCATCTGCATGCAAGCCTTCTCTTTCCTGGCAAAATTTTATATTTCTTATACAAAATGTGAAAAGGGTCAGACATAATTTTTCCTGACAGGCTCTATTTTTTCATATATTTTTTTTAACTTTGCTCAAGTTTGTTGTGTAAACTATAATATAGACAGTCTCATAACAAAGTATGCTGGAAATGACATAAATTAAATCACATGGCACACAGTGTCTGGAGAAGAATGTTGGAAAATACAACAGAAAGATGCTTGTCTATAACCTACTGCAGTACAAGCTGTGTGCGACAAACGCTGCTGGTTGTAACGGCAACCTAATGTTAAATAATGGTTATGACAAAAATGTCAATGTGCTTTTAAGAGATCCGTATGTTATAGTGATGTGAGCGCGCGCAGCAGAGACAGTCACTTTTTCCGGCTAATTTAATCCTCTCATCACCGCGTCTATCCTCTTTCCTGTTTGTCACGTTACCGGAGTGTTTCCCCAGTGTTTTCTCACACTTTGACGTGTGTGAGAAGAGTATGCTGTGCAAACAAACTATAAAGGTTTGAAGACGAACTATAAAAGAATCCTGAAAAATAAAATCATGGCAAATGATTGCATAAAAATATATAAAAATATATATTATATTAAAAATAAATGTATTGTGCCGCACTGCTGTTTTCAACACTGATAATAATCAGAAATGTTTGTCAAGTAGTAAATCAGTATATTAGAATGATTTCTGAAGGATCATGTGACACGGAGTAATGATGCTGAAGTTGTGTAATATGCACTGTATACTACGTAATGTTAGAGGGGTAGTATCTGTCACGTATTTGTCAAGCCCGCTGGCCACCTTCAGTTCCATTGCTAACAAACATCTAGCAGGTCCACAATCCATCCTTCAGTACTGCCTTCACTCCATCACTCTCTCTCTCTCCACCTCTGTTGGGGGTAATGTCACAGCCCCCTCCAGTCTAGTCACCACAACATGCACATGTTTAGTCACCTACACACACTACATCTCCCAGCATCCCTCTTGCTATTCACCCACACCTCTGTCAAACACTAACCATCTGGTCTCGAGGTTGCAAGCTCCCCATGCTGGTCTTAACCTACCTATCAGTCATGGTCATCCGGGCCACCACATACCTACAGGAAGGAAAGGAAAGAAGGACATTTAAGATACGCCTGTTTAGACTGCTTCTGCAGCTATTTTTAGTTCATGTGTCGCCTGGAAGCCTTTTCTTTGACTTGTGAATCAATACTTACCTGTTTGATTGAGCCCACTTGCCTGCCTTCTTGGCCAGCAGTGACAGTATCATCTCAAATAGCATGCCAACATTTAAAACATAAAATGTTATTCCGTG
This sequence comes from Enteromius thamalakanensis, assembly GCA_032357475.1. Classification (NCBI taxonomy): domain Eukaryota; kingdom Metazoa; phylum Chordata; class Actinopteri; order Cypriniformes; family Cyprinidae; genus Enteromius; species Enteromius thamalakanensis. Next base: position 19,419,746 of record JAUCMT010000047.1, on the reverse strand, counting down.
AGGGCTAATGATATCAAATACACATAATGTAAATCGGTCTGCTTTATTCAAACAGTAAATCATTTACAGAATTTAAATTTATGTTAATGTATTACATTATCCCCAACAAGACCTCATACTCCTCCTCAGTTACTCATACTCGGTTAAATTTTGCTCACACAATCTAAAATCAACAAAGCAGTTGTGCTTATGGCTGCAGGCAAATGTAAACACTTAAGGAGCATATAGTGCTACAAAAGCCAAATATAGCAACTACGCCTTGATTTTTGTCATGTAGCATAATAATTATGCCGCCTACGTTTCAAAAAACCATCGGGAGGCTGTCTATAGTGCCTTAAAATACTGACTAGGTAGTCAGCTGTATAGGATTATAAACAGAGCCTCTATAATAAAAGCACAGATAGTGTTTCTATAAATAAGCTGAATTATAGAGGCTTTCTAAATCATCTATTCATTCTCGCACACTGTGCACGTCAGTCACAGCCAAACCTGAAGTGACACACACACACACACACACACACACACACACACATCTATGAGCTCTCAGAAGTCAGTTTATAAAGAGCTGCTGGAGACGTTGCCATGGTTACATTGATGTACTGTATTCCTGTAGCTGAAACACCTTGATAAAAATTTCAACAGGAAACTTTCCTTTCAGAATTAACTCCAGGAAACATATGTGAGCATATTTGTACACTGCTAACCTGAGTTTGAGTGTGTGTCTGAAAACACAGTTTACATCCTACTCAAGTGTATGTGTGTGTGTTTCAGAGATGGACAGGCTGTTATACTGAAGCAGACATCTGCATAAGACTCATCTATGGACCTAAACATGCAATATTTTCCTTTGGTGTTATATAACTACATTTTCAAATCTCTAATAAAGAAAATAAGAGTTACGTTTGCCTGTGCACAACTCACCAGTATGATGCTAGGGCACTCTGGGTGATCTCTGTAATCTGTAGATCTGACTTGGATTCTCCTTTAATGTGCATCTGTTGGATTCTTAACCTACTTTTTGGTTGAAAATGCTGCATCTGATCAGATAAAGTATCTGTAATCCACTCCTGAAAAATAGAGGTGCTTCAGGATGCCATAGAAAAACCTTTTCTGTCTAATTTTTTCCATAAAGAATCTTTAACATCTGAAGAACCTTTCTTATTTTGTGAAGAAAGAAGGTTCTTCTGATTATAAAAAGGAAAGACATGTTTCTTTGACTGATTGGTTATTTGTGGAAACAGAAAACGGTTCTTCTATAGCATCGCTGTGAAGAATCTTTTAAACACCTTTATTTTTAAGAGTGTACAAGCAAAACAACATGCTAATAAGAGTTTAGCTCTATAACATCAAGTCTGAGAAACTGACTGCAAGCCCAGCTAATTATTTTCCAATAAAGGTAAGGTAGCTCTCGACACTACAGATAAATCATTAGTCTTGTTCAATAAAACATGCGTGTGCATCTGTAAGGCACAGAAATGTGTTTCTTCCACATGAAGCAGTGGATGTATAACGTACCTGCAGATGATCTGATCTGAGCTCACACATGCAGGAAATGAAATCATGAGGAAGTTTAGAATCACTCAAAGCGACAGATGCTACACTCACATTAACTGCAGATGTGTGTCCTCATTCCAAAACATGAATCGCTTATTACAGTACACTACAGTCATTATGGAAAAACATGCGGTAGCATTACATCTGTGCTACTGCTGGTAAGATTTTTTTCTCTTTCCATTTTTGATAGTCTCTTCTGTTTACTAAGACTGCATTTATTTGATCAAAAATGCAGCAAAAACAGTAAAATATTATTAGAAAAAAGTCTTTTCTGTGTGAATCTGTGTTAAAGTGTACTGTATTTCTGTGATGTTCAGCTGTATTTTCAGCATCATTACTCCAGTTTTCAGTGTCACATGATCTTCAGAAATCAACAAACGTTTCTGATTATTAGCAGTGCTGAACACAGTTGTGCTGCACAATATGTGAACGAATTATGAAAACTGTGATACATTTTATTTTTCAGCCTTCACATGTGAATAGAAAGTTCAAAGGAACAGCATTTATTTAAAAATTGAAATATTTATAACATTACAAATGTATTTTTGATAAATGAAAAATCATTTTTAATATTAAAAAATTCTTCGTTGCCACTTCTGATCAATTTAATGCATCCTTGAAGAATAAAAGTATTAACTTCTAGTATACAGTGGGTCAAGAATATTTGGATACTTCAGCCACTTATTAAATGTATCAGATACAAAATATCAAAATAAGTATGATTTACTGAAAAAGCAGTACAACATAAGCAAAATGAGTAAAAACAAGACACAGATAGTGTATAAATGGGGAAAGTTGTCACAATCCACATTTAAAGTTCAGCAAAAAATTAAGAAGAGAGTAGAAAAAGGATCCTGTATCATTTGACACACAAAGACAGGCATTTGATCAAATCCACATACTATTAAGTCTCACTGAAATCATGAGAAAGGTTATTATACCACACAAATGTCATGTTTGCATTCTACTACATCCCAAATGTGTCTCCAGAAAGCCATAGAGTCGTACCTCTGCTCCAAACGGGCTCCTTGCCCTTGCCAAAGATCACAGCGCCGCTTTTGCAGCCCATCTGCGCAGTCTTGTGTCCTGGGACGAGGTCTGGTTTATTGAGCGCTCAGCTTGTGTCCTTTACGAGGAACAGAAAACAGTGTCATTTCTCACAGTGAATAAAGCACAGATCTGCTGGAGCTTTGCTTGTTGGAGTATTTAGAGCATTGAAAGGCCCAGGGCGATGTTAGCCCACTTTCTTACCCTTCACTAAACGCTGGCCCAGGCTCAGAAAGGTCTCAAACAGCTTTAAGACTTGAGATCATTTGATGCTTCAGGTGACTGTTAGCAGGGACTATAACAGATGATCGCTCAGGTGCATCCCCGTCAGTCAGAGATATTTTACTGTTCAGAAATCTGGGCTCTGTAGGATTCTGAAAGAAACTGATAAGGGACATTTATTCATCAGAAAGGCATTTATAATGTTACAAATACCTTCTATTCATCTGCGAATCCTAAAAAAAAAAAAAATTGTAAAATTATTTAGTATTTCCAAAAATATATATATATATCGGCAACATTGATAATAATTAGAAATGTTTGTTGAGCAGCAAATCAGTATATTGGAATATGTGACACTGAATGATGCTGAAAATTCAGGTTTTATCACAGATATAAACATTTTAACAGATATTCACATTGCTATTTTAGCTACATTGTAATAATATTTCCATATTTTTACTGCATATTTGATCAAATAAATGCAGCACTGATCTGCAGAACAGACTTCTATCATAAAAATTGAAGTAGCAACCTCCAAACAGTACAGTATATTTCATAAAGCTGTGAATATATGAGTGAAATAATCATTAAGCTGTTCTTACTCATTTAGAACTTTTTTATTCATAAGTCAGACCGGGTTGTCACGTGTTAAAATGTTATTTTATTTTTAATGTATTTTTTTTTCCCCCATTATTATTTGTTGTTATAATTGAAAAATGCGCTCTATATTCAAATATGTTATGGAAATTAATGGTCAGCATGGATGTAATTACAGGAATTTGTTGGTGGATTGGTAAATTTGATAGCAACTATCAGGTTTTGAATCAAAAACTCTTCTGGACAAGTAACAAAACTAAGTACATTATTGTGAGAACTAGCCCCGGTCTTTTATGTATGTTTTTATCAGATGCCTCCTTATTATTTGTTTATTTATCCTTGATATACATTTATGTACTGATAGTCTAAAAGAGCTGGAGTTCCTGAATAAACGCTGTCCGGGGATGAGAAGTATCTGTGAGATGTTGAGTAACAACTGAACATTGATTGTTCTTGAAGACTGCAGCAAAAACCCGTCTGCACCACCTGAGCATTAACATCAGACACTAAAAGCACGTCGCTGACAGCGAGGACTCGTTCTGTGCTGGGAAAGGTCACACAGAGACGCCATTTCCACTCCTGCGAAATCTGAAAAACCGTCTCACCCTCCTCACAGTACATTTAATGAGAGCAGACAGCTGAAAGCTCTTCGGCTGCGCAGTCGGGACACACTGTCAGTCCGTCTCGCCTCCTAATCGCAATGAAATCAGCCATGAAGGAGAGAGAGGCGCTTCGGTCGACGCTTTAGATGTTGGTCATGATGCAACTCTTGCCACTGGAAAGACCTGAGAAATCAGAGGATTAGCAGACATTTCACCATCACGTGTTAATATACACAAAGAGAGCTGGTTTCGGTATTCGGCTCACTCTGTTATATTTCAGTAATCATTTTCTGCTTCTCTCACAGTTGGTGTAAACGAGATTAAAGAGAATTCACAGTCATATTCAGGTCAGATTTGTTGATCTGTAGATTTAACGCTTCCCTGTTTTTTCCTTTGCAAACCCACCGTCATTTACAAGGAGTTTATAGAGTTACAGCATCCTCTAGTGTTCACCTCTCACTTTCAACAGGGTAAAAATCAATAGTAATTTTCACACATTAATAAGAGTACAATTATGCAACAGATGCATTAATTATTATTTTTTTTTATAATTTTTAAAAACGTATATGTCATCAAATATTATTAAACACTATATTGGCAGCTAGGGCTATTTACATGGCAGACTCAGGGTAGTAGATTTTAAAATAAAGAAAATCACATAATTTATAATCATAATTAACAATATCTTTCTTCAGTACAAAAAAAAAGATATATAAAGCATACATTGATAACACTTCCTGGTGTTTGTGCTGCTATGTTCCTTTCAAAATGATTTCCTGAAGTAGGAGGAAGTTAAGAGAAAATTCAAATAATGTTGCAAAAAAAGATTCTTTCATTTAAAAAAACGTTACAAAACAAATATAGCAAAATACAACATGCACGTGATATTGACAGTTTTTTAATTAACTCTAGAAAAATATTTAGATTATCTAGAAAACGTTTTCCCAGGTTTTCCCTGGAAGTCATTTTAACTAAATAACACAAAAATCCTCATGTAATTTCTAATAAGTGTTTTACCAAGATTTTACAAATACACAAACTGCTCAAGCGCAAACACTTATTGCTTTAATTTTCACTCCACAGTACAGTCACACTTACAGTGTTTTATTTTTTATTTCATGCATTTACTTATTTAACCAGGAAGGTACCATTGAAATACAATATCTGTTTTACCAGGGTGTTTTGGTCAAGACATCACTGCATAATTCACAATTTTCTATATAGATCAGGGGTTCTCAACCTTTTGTGACTCAGGGCCCACCATTGACTGTTTGAAAACATTTCGAGGACCACCTTTCCAAA
>JAUCMT010000047.1:19399761-19412249 GCA_032357475.1 Enteromius thamalakanensis | reverse complement strand
ATATACATACACACAGCACACAAAATAACTAAAAATAATAGAATTTTTTTTTTACATTTCTTTTTAATCATTCTAAATAAAAATTCAGATCCCTAAAAATCTTTTTAGTAGAATTCATTTGAAAGTAAAGAGTTCTAAAAAAAGATCTCTAAAGCTATAAATTATGATGTGACCATTAAAAATATTTAAAAAAAAAAAACATAACTTTGATGTTATTTCTGAACAAATGACTTTGTTGCATGTAGATTTTTAGTTAATAAGGAAATCCATTTTTATAGTTTTGCACTTTATAACCATCTGCACTGTTTGTTAAATGTAATGTATTTTTACTGGTTCATGAAAATGTTTGAGTTGTCTGATGTGTTGTTGTTGTTGTTCACAGAGATGTATGCTCAGAGGAGGGTGCGAGAGGTGAGTCTGAGATCACATGACAGCTGCATATTCACAGCCTGTTTAAAGCATCACACGCAGGCAGACCATCTGAACATGACCTCTAACACACACATGTTCCATTAATAACCCTTGTGTGTCCTGCAGGAAGCTCCAATCGTCCAGCAGGTCCCGAAGATGATCCCCCGGGAACATTCGGTCTCCAGTACCAGTATGTCGCTTGCAACACAAATTCATGCTAATCAGGATTCACTTGGGTCAATCAACTGCAATAGATCTCTCGACTACAAACATCCTGCAAAGTATTAAGTAAATGTACATCCCAGGATGGTTTCATCAACAAATATGTCAGTGATTTTATGATGTTAAATTATAAATAGCTGCCAAATGAAATTTCCAACTGAATCCCAATTCTAAAATTCATTCATATATATATATATATATATATTCCTGTGGACTTCATTGCTGTAGAGACACAAAAGGATTGAAATATGACTTATCGTATTTATGATGTTCCTTCTACCACCAAATTAGATTAAACAAACCGTGCAACGGTTGAAGGACTCACCTGTGTTTTGTCACCTGTCCGGCAGCGTCGTTACGCAAAGCGCTGTCCGTCCAGAACCTGACGCAGATCGAGACGCCCTGGGAAGGTGTGACGCTGAACAGGTGTCTGATCGCAGCCATAACCATCCTCCTGTTGAGCTCCGGTTTACAAAAAATACATGGCAAGTGTGTTTATGCCAAATACAGGCTCAAATAAAAAACGACACACTTTAAACAGACTGACAGATGTGTTCTTCTCGTGCAGACGCCGTCAGAGGCCGCAAAGATGTGAGTGAAGAGCTCATGGCACTAAACGAGAGACAAACTTTGATTAAAAGAGGGAGAATAGCACCACATGAGGTGAGAACAAAAAAAACATCTATGAAGATAAACATACCGCTTTTGTAATAATGCTTTGTTTTTCTATGTAAATACATGCAAAACAGAGGTTTTAAACCCGCTCAAGTTTGAACTGCTTCATTCTAATTGGCCAACCGGGTAACTGAATACTTTCATACGTCACTCCGCGGACTCCCGCTTTTTTCTTTCACACATCGCGACACATTAAGTTACACTTAGTTATTTAATAACATCGCAAGGATCAACTCAGAATAAGGCATTAATACAAAGATGTTGCTATTTTTTTTTTTTTTATATATACATTGCAATTAACTTTTTTTTCTGGTGATGGAAGCTTCACTATAATATACAGATAAAACAATTGAAATAATTCCGTTCAACTCAATATTTAATGTTAAAATGTATTTATCTGATAACCAATACATAATTATTATCCATAGGGACATTATAAAAAAGCCTACTGTACAGATACTGTACGTTATTTTGCACAGGTGTATGTAATCCTTTACATCTTGATTAATACTCTTAGCCAGACACTTCCTTATGGGAAACATTTTTCTGGTGGATTGATGATGACGAGGATGAAGGCAAATCCAAGAGAGGGACTCGCGGGAGAGATTCCAGGGGCCTCAGACACCGGGCCCTTCCGAACATCAGGCTCTTGAAGAAAAGAGAGACAAAATTCACTGAGCGCAGAAGAAGAGAAAGACACGGAGTAGATGAGATTAAAGAGAAACTGACAAAAGAGAAAGAGATAAAAGTCAAGAAGAAGATCAAGGAGGTGGAGGACGAGGAAAAGGACATAGAGAAGATGAAGAAACCGAAGAAATCAGTGACAGAGAGCAAGAAAAAACCTACGAAGAAAGAGAATCAGTGATGATGCATAAAGAAAAAAGGGCTGATGGAATATGTGCTTAAAGTATCATGAAAATAATGCAAAAAATGTTCTTTAGTAAAATGTTTTGAATACAAGGATAAGTATAATACACTCTCAGATCCTTATGCACTTCTCTAGTCAGTTGATGATTTTTAAATTTGGTGCTTTTTTGCTTTGTAAAGTCTATATTGTTTAGAGACTTGATAGTAACTTTCTTTTAACCATAAACTTGTGATTTTTTTATGACGTCCAATTTCTACTGCAAGCAAAACTCACAAACATATTCAATACAGGACATTAAGTTTCAGGTACTACTGAAATCACTGATCAGTGAGATGAAGAGGATAAATTAACAAGCGTTAGTTTGTAAAACATATTGAAGCGATGTTTGAAAATAATGCAATGCAAAAGTAAAGCTTTTTTAAAAATATATGTAAACAGTTATTTTTAAAGTTGCTTAAAGAAATTAAAAAATGAATATTAGCTGAAAATATTTGCTTCTTCATCAGATCTGGAGAAATGTGCCATCATCTATCTGTTGAATTCATGTGTTCCCAAATTACAATAAAAACCCTTAATTTTACCTCCCCCTCCCCAAAGAGCAAGCAACCACCATCTAATCAGTTTCCAGTGGACACATTTAAATAGATTTTTTCTCATTCAAGAACCCTTTAATTGAGATGTTATAGTATAGAAATAAAAACAATCACAACTTCAATTTCATGTCAACTTTAAAGATGTTTTTAATAATAAAAAAGCATAAAAATAACCTTTGGACATTGTTTGGAAGGGCTGCTGTAGCACACAAGTCAAATCTGTTCTCTAAACATCAAACATTCCTCAGAAATGTCAAATCACTTTACATTTAGAAGGTTGTGTAAAAGGAGAAAAACAAAATAAACATGTCCATTTAGGTCTAGAAGGTTAACCCTTAAAGCTCTTATAATGCATTATAAAATTATTCATAATGTACGTTGTAATGCATTGCAGCTTTTCATAAACAACTGCGACCAAAGGTAAAATGCATTTAAATGTTTGAATTTGAATGCATTACACTTTTAACAGAGAAGTATTATAACTGTGGTTACATTTATTCATGAGGTCATATAAATGCATTATAAGGTGCATAAACGAATGCTTTTAAGAATGCATCAAGAGAAGCGTGACTTCTTCAGGCTAGCCGTCGCCGGGGAGCGGAGGTCTCAGGTGAGGAGGCAGGGCACCTGGAGGAGGCATCTGTGGGGGCATCTGGGGAGGCATGGGGGCCCCGGGGGGCATCCCGTGTATTCCTCCGGGCGGCGGGGGGGGCATGGAGTCACCGTGCGGATGTGGACCAAGTCCAGTGATGAGCGGTCGCTTGACACCAACAGACACCGGCTGACCCGGTGGAGCCGCCAGAGACTTCTCCATCTTAAAGTGAAACTGCAGAAAAAACTGGAGAACGACAGTGTGGTCAGCACATGGAGAAGGTCCAGATAAACACAAATGACTCTTATCCATCCCTTCTTACTTGTTTCGTTTCTCTGTTCCAGTGTGTCCAAAAACGAGTCTCTGCTTTGTCGATCTCTCGACTGGGAACCTTAAAATTCAACAGAAACAATGACATCAAATCTCAGAAAAGATTTTACATACTATGTGTGTACTACGTAGATTTATATATAAACATTTCATTTATTTATTGTTTTAAATGGACAGACCTTGAATGCAATGGTTTCGTACGGCTCGGCTGCGAACAGCAGATACTGCCAGCGCCGGTCTGGAGGTTCGATTCTCTGCTCATATGCTGACATGAAGCGATGCCTCGGCCCGATACCTTCTGCTATCTCTGGGTAGTCAATCTGGAAAATAAGGGTAACATTTATTATGTAAGTGAAGCTTTGCTGGTCACAAGAAAAACATTCAATTAGATGCATGATAGAACTCTGGACAGCTAATCAGAGCTTTAAAACGAATATTCAGCTTCTCAAAGTCGGACTGAAATGATTTACCTGGAAAAGCAGACTCTGCTGACCGCACTCTGGATCTCTCTGTTTAGTTACTACAGGAACAATAAAAAACAAGTACATCTGTTAATCAATGACTTCAGACTGGTACCAGTTCCAACAGATTTCCATCAATGAGTTTTCATGACCGTCCAGATGTTTCTGATTATTGAATATAGATTTCTACAAATATATAAATATATATATAATATATTGTGTTTTCCATGACAAAAAGAATGGTGTCTATACAACAAATGAATGTGATTCACTCAACATGAGCTAAATAAAAAGGAATTAATATCTTGAAAAAAATGCTGCGGATTCACCAAAAAAAAAAACATGACCTACTTTGTTGATGCTTGGTTCAAAAATAACAAAAACTTTCCTTTATATACAGAAAACAAAAGTTTTGCTTTTAAAACACATTTGAACTTAGTCAAATACTCAATTTAGTGTCAAAGAACAAATTCATAAATAATGTTCTGACCATAAAATCAGGAGTAGACATCAAACAATGTCTAATCAAGTGAAAAAGGGCTGAAAATGTATGAAATAGTTGTGTTCTGGCTCAGACTCGTACACAAATCGTGTGTTTTTTATGCTTTTCTGTTGAATAATGGAGGATAGAAGACCAAAAAAAAAATCACTCTAAAAGCAAAATGCAACATATTTAGTGAGAATGTGTGGCACAACAAAATTAGTAAGAATTACATACTGGGTCTGAGGCTCAGTGTCTTACCTTTATAACCCGGTCTGCCAATCTTGACAAACTTCTTCACCTCAACCTTGACCTTCTCTGGAGCGGGTTGAGCCGGAGCTTCCTTCGCCTCTTTTGCAGCTCGTCTCGCTCTAAAACAGCAAACACAATGAGTTCCTCCTCTACACTGAACATCATCCTGAAAAACATAGCTCCAAAAATGTACTTACAAGTTAGTCTGATGCTTTTTGCCCTGCGTGTGAGCGAGATAACTTCCCTAGAAGAGGAAAATCACAAACACAATGAGAACTCGAGTTTTAAGATGAAAGTTTGAAGTGCATTAGCGTCGCTTAGAGCTCACACCTCATTATTGTGCAGCGTGAGACACAGTTTACACTCGTAAGAGCCCAGGTGGTTTTTCATGAAGTAGGGATCTTTGTTGATGTCTATGGTCTCTAAGGCCAGCTGACGAAGACGCTCACGCCGGTCTCGGTTGCTCTCGGACGCGGATGCGACTCCACCGCTGCCCGTTTTCCCTCCAGCTCTGTGCTGGAAATCCATGATGGCAGATCCCTCTCCTCACACTGCTGGAATCACAGAAGAAAAACACGTTTAAACAGGATGGAAACATGACAGAAGTCATCTGATGTTAAAAGAGTTTGATGGTTGAACTTTCAGAACTCTAAATGTCCAGCCAACACACTCTTATTTCTAAAAAATAGTGTAAAAAATCTACACAAATGTGGAGGGTAGCCAACAATTAAAGATCTTAGTAGTTTTATGTTATGTTTCATATATAACGTTAGAAGTCGAAAACTTAAGGTTAAAACATAAGGGTCAGAGAAATATAAACAGACACCTAAATAAATGGATTTACATAATCGTGTGAACGAGTAAAAAGTTATGCCACTAATAAAATCACTTATCAATTAACGTTACAATAGAAATACACAGACACACGTATATAAAGTACTGGATCGACCTGGCTAACGCATTATAATAAACACCGAAAGCCCGTTAAAAGGCCAGAGTTTAGTTTAGCTTTTAAAAAAGTATTTATAACTACTAATTTTTAATTCTTTGTTAAAACATTTTTACCTAACGTCCAGATCACGCTTGCTGCCGCCGCTGCCGTACTGCGCATGCGCGGTGAACGATGCACTTCCGGTTCCTGTTATTTTGAAGCGCGCAACTTTATTGATAAGGGTAAGATTCCCAAGCCACTGCAAAAGAGTTTGTTTTGCCTCACAAATGTACTGTAAACTACTGTAATTTATTTGCACCACGATCAGTGAGGATGTATAAAATCTAAAAGAGCTGAGACACGTTGACAAGTTTTACTAAAGTAACACGACATCATAAAACGGCGAGATCGTCATCGAAAATGCTCTTTTGAAATGACAGGCTCGGCTTTGTGTTTTTTTGTTAGTCAAATAAAAATTTTGAAACAAATAGTTATTTATGAATTGTTTTAAAAATGTACGTTTTAAGTGGTGAGTTAGCACCCTCTTCCGGTTGCTCGTGGTCAGTTCCTGCAGCTCTCAGTATCGGTGTGGTCTGGGTGTGTGTGTTTGAGCTTAGGACGCTTGTTTCAGTTCGTTTTGCATTAAAGACGCGTTCAGAGGAGTTTCTGACAGCCGCAGCACACTATGACTGATAGTCTGGATGAAGAGTATCCGATCCGACGGTGGTCCTGAGGCGAAAACTGGCGTTTAATGTCTTAAAATGCGCTTTGATGAGACGAAACTACCGTCAGAGAGCTGAAGATGCGATTCAACGAGAAAGAGCTGGTGTTCCTGAGCCGCCAGCCGTCAGAGAGAACGGCCGAGCTGGGCATGAGAGGCCCGAAGAAAGGAGACGGTGAGCGGGCGTCATTTCTGACCAGTTTCTATTATATAAAACCAAATCCCACCGTTAAAATCAACAGCAGGACAAGACATTTATTTTATGATATGTGCGTTGATCGGAATCGATTATGGCGTACTACTTGTACTATTTAGTGATATTACAGCAGTTGTTAAGGTGGGTAGTACACTATTACGAGTACAGCTGTTTGTCACTAGCGTTCGTACTCACCTATCCAATCGCGTTAGGAGGAGGATGACGTCACCCCCACTACGCGCTCTGATTGGTAGATTGATTTCTGTTCAATATCGTCTCAGTTCTCAACGGGTAATTTTATAATATAAATAAGATGTTGGAATTAAATATTTTAGTAATAATTTACGAAGCTGTGGAAAACAACAGCCGCTTCAACAGGACAAAATTTAGTCATATATATATATATATAATAAAATAGATCAGTGAAAATAAAATAAAAAAATACATAAAATATATACATTTATTTTTCTCTCTCTCTAAACTTTAAAAGTTATGACTTTTAATTTTTAAATTAATTTTAATTAATACTGTTGTGATATTAAAAATGTATAATTGCGAAATTTTAGCTTGCAGTTATAAGGGGAAAAAGGTCACCAACAGAATAGAGAAAATTATAAATATAAACTAATGCATAAACCAGGAGAGAGTAAAATGCGTTATATATACTAAATGTAAACTACAGCAACTAAAAAAACATTTAAAAATAAAATAAGTTTAACTCTAGATTGGGCTGATGTGTTTCTGGAGTGTGGAGACACTGCTCAGAATTTATTTCTGCTCTGTTTCCTTCAACAGTTGTAAAGAGACGTCTAGTGAAACTGACCGTTAACTTCCTATTTTACTTTCGGACCGATGAGGATGAGGTGAGTGTGAACAGATCTCATCAGCATCCTCTCATTAGCATCTTAGTTGAATTAGTTTGTGTTTCAGCCCATCGGAGCTCTGCTGCTGGAGCAGTGTCGTGTGGAGAGAGAAGACCAGCATGTGTTCTCCATCGGTAAGAGCTCAACACACTAGATATAGAAACAATAAAGTTTTCTTATGATATAGTAACTAATAATAATATAATTAACACAAATACACACAATTTTATATATATATATATATATATATATATATATATATGGAATATAAAAGAAAATACAAAAAACTTGTTTTCCAGTGTTTCTGGACGAAGCTGAGAGGAAGTATTTGTTCGAGTGTGACTCTCAGGAACAGTGTGTTGAGTGGATCGATGCCATCATTAAAGCCAGGTGTGTGTCGCTGACGTTTCCCATCATGCCGTGTGTCTTCTGCGTTATAACTCTGATCTGCTTCTGTCTCACAGTTATGAGTTCATGCGCAAGAACCTGATCTACTATCGCACAGAAATCCATCGACTGACCGGCAAGGTGAGGGAATCGCTTATAATTAATACAACTAATGCCTCCGAGATCAATATCAGACTAATAATCATGATCTGGTGCAGGACCCGCTGGAGCAGTATGGGATATCAGACGAAACACGCTTTCAGGTCAACAGTGGTCTTCCTCCGCTGCCCCCGCCGCCCACATAAACACACTCTCTCTGCTGTTTGCTCGTTTCCCCAGGGTTTTCTTCTTCTACAGTCTGCCAGTATCCATTACTGTACATTCTGACCTCTGTAACTCTAGATTTGATGTGATTTATGGGAGAAATGCCTAATATTACTGTAATGAATGTCTGCTGAGTTTGAGCCAGTTGTTATTAAAGTTTCTTCTCTTTATCAAGGCCATTTTAAATGAGGACAAACTTAATTGGGTTGCCTTTAAAAAAACTGATTTCTGCACTTTTATTGCCTTTCATAACTGATGATATTATAGTTTGAGCTAAAGTGCCCTGAAGAGCTTTACTAGCTTTCAGTCAAAACATTTCAGCTGCTTTCAGTTTGTGCCTCTGAAGTGCAGCGGTCGTATTTCACCACAAAATCAAAGGGAAAAATAAATAATAAATAAATAAAAATTTAACACAAAAAAATGCAAAGTCTGTTTTAAGGGTTATTAAAACAACATTATTCTTTGTTGCAAGAAATGCAATATATACAATTTAACTAATTTAATAAATTGTATATAATAGTATAAAAAATACAGAATTTTCAATTTTTATTATCATTCTTAATTATAAATATCTTAAATTGTAATTATTTATTCAATTAAACATCAGCATAGATTAAAATTGCAATGGACAATTAATTTAATAATATAAAAGTATGTTGCGCTCAATTGAAATGTGTTAACTCTACACAAGCTGTAATTTGACCTTTTTTTTTTTCTTTTGGTTTTGTGGTGACCTTTGACCTGTGTATTTCAGATCTGTTCAAACACTGTGTCATTCCCAAATTGACAGTTTGGAAGCAGCAGCATCTTCTGCTACTTTTTCTTTGATCGTTTGTGTTCGTCTCAGTCTTGAGCTCATAAACGGCATTGAACCACAAAACATGATCAAACAACTTGAACGTCTTTCCTGTAATTTTGGATATAGTTTTATTATTTGAACCCCTATCACCTGTAACTTTCCATTTCTATAAGCGATGAAACTATAATAAGGGTGAAAATGCTTTAGTTTGTCAAAATGTGACTCGTGAATGTTCCAGTCTTTTTCATGCACTAGAAACGATTCCTTTTATCATTTAGATTTCATAATTTATATGCTCATTTCCAATCTTATTTTGGTTAATAAATTCACTTTAAAGGTACCAGTGTGCTTTTGTTTTAATGCTGATACAAGAACGATGAAAGTGCTGAGTCTGTCTGTATAATGCCAGGAAATATATAAATGCATCACACACATTCTGTCACTCTGTTTAACCGTTAATGACCACAATACATGAGTCATTTAATGAATGCATGTGTGAGAGAATGTCAGTGTCTCTAAATCTGATCATATTTGACCATGACCACAGACAAACAAGGGTTAATAAATGAAACATAAAAGCTAATGACAGAGCTCAGTGACATTATGACTATGATCAGTGTCATCTTTAGTTATTTTAGGATGTTAAAATGGTTCCAGCTCTAGCTGTTAGCATTACTCCTAACTATTACTACTAAGATAATCAAACAGAACGAATGTTTCAAAGTGAAACAAAACCACAAAACATTCTGTTGATCCATAAATACTGATGTTTGTGCTGCTGGTTTCCCACCAACAAATGATGTCACTTCCTGCAGGATAACGTCATTAAGGAAGTGCCTTTTGTTAGTTCAAGTGGTTTTTACAAATGACTCCTAGAATGGAAAGTGTCAAATTAAAAGAATAAGTCTCTGCAGTGAATGGGTGCCGTCAGAATGAGCTTGCAAACTGTTGATAAGACATCAGAATAATCCACAGCACTCTAACATCTAATAGTCTACATATTAGTTTATAGCTGTTTTGGCTTGATCTGAGCAGATGTCTCTCCTGATTCAGAACAGAACACTTTTTTCACTGGAGGAAGAGTTATTATGGATTTGAGTTAAAATCATCTTAACACTGTTTGATCATCTGACTATTAGACTGACAGCACCCATTCACTTCCATTACTGAGACACTGATGCAGAGACACATTTCTCCAGATCTGAAGAAGAAACACATAAGCTACATCTCTGATGGGTAAATTCTCATTATACACTCATCTCTCAGTGCCCTCTCTGTTCAGGACAGACACTGGACTCGGATCCTCTTCAGGTCAGTAATGTGCTGACGCAGCGAGTGACTGTAACTCAAACCCTGCTGAATTATTGACACATGGATCCTCGTTACTGTTAATGCCACCAGCTCCGGGTCAGTCAAACGTCTTCTGTGTTTCACTTGAGAAACAAAACCAGCTGGATTCCTCTTAGTCTGCCTCACATCAAGCCTGACAAAACCCAGCACGAACAGAAAGAGCACATGATCATCTGTCATGAGCTGATTACAGCGCTGCAGGGTTTTGACTGAAAAGGAAAAGCTGGAATTTAAACAAATAGGATTTTCTGAAATGTAAAACAAGGGAACATCGAGACATGAAGTTACATTGTACGCTTATTTTCTGTTCTACGTCTGAATTCATGTCACAGATCATGTGACTCTTAACACAGTCAGATTTCCTTCATCGGAGGCAAGCACAGACACACAAAAGATGCATTCATGCAATTCATGACTATTTTTAAATAGTGCTGTCATACAATTAATCACAATTTTTAAGAATTAGTTTTGGTTTACATATGTGTTTGTTTACATAAATGCATACACATGCACGTGTATATTTTGAAAATATTTGCGTATATATTCTTATTAATATAAATTCTATCATACATAAATGTATTTAATATGTAAACGTAACATCTTTTTCTTAAATATATACATGAATGTGATTTTTAAAATATATACATAATATACACAGCACACACATATACATGAAAACAAAAACATTTATTGCAATTAATCACAAATTAATCATTTGACAAAACTATTTTTACAATTTAAAGCTGATGTTATTATTCTGAATTCGTTTCTGATGAATGGTTTTGTAAATTATAAAACCTGCAAAAAACAAAACAAAAAACAACCACAGTATTTTCCTACTATTGATCTCAAAAAGAACTTTATGTAAACGTCACTGAAACTCATTGCTCAGGAGTTTAATTAGGTTTAATTAAATTAAAAAAACAAATCCAAGACATGTCAAAGTGATTTTAATAAGCTGAAATATCAATGCTTTCAAATGTACAAGGAAACTTGTACGCCTTTATGTATTCATGTGGATGATGTTTTTAGTGTGTCTGTGCAAATTATACAACTTGTGTCTCTTTCTTGATTCTTGTCCCTGGTCTTAGTGGTAATTATGCAAATAAGTCAGATATAGGAGTAAATGTGTGGTGATGTCTGTGAAACTGTGCTTCTTCATATCTGTGACTGAAAGAGGAACCAGAGCGCTTTCAGATATCTAGAACAGAAATACACCCCAGACACTTCCTGAACCCAAAGTTCACTTCAGTGAGAAAAGAGATAAAACCATGATTTCACTTTGATGCCCATGAGTGCACGAAACAGCATGTGGATAAATTATATATATTATATAAGTGCTGTTCTTCCTTATTTGTTTTCCATTGCAAACCTCTTTAATCAAGACACAATTACCAGAAAAGCTAAATTAATGAATAAGGGCATTATTAAAATATAAAATTACAGAACAAGTCACAAATCTACATAACACCCCAAGTGTATGAAAAGAAAGGTATAATTTGTATTCTTGCTGCAGTATTGCTATATGGTGTTTTCTAACCCTTCAAGGAATATGATGTTGCTAAAACGGACACTATTTAGTGAATTTGGTGTAATGTAATGTGTTTATGTGGTTTAAGGTGCAAAAAACACATATTGTTTTCCACATACTGTATATTATTGTTTCTCCTCTAAGCCCCGCCTCCGGAAACGGGTTGATTTGTACAAAGCTCATCGTTCTAAAAAAAGCAAGGTGTGCTCTGATTGGCCAGCTATCCAGTGCACTGTGATTGGCCGAATACCTCAAATGTCTGATAGAAATGTTCTGTAAAACACAAAGCAGACATTTGTTGATCCAGTGGAAACATAATTACTGAAGATCATGACTTAGTTGTGTCTTTTTACACGTGGTGTTGCATCACGTCTCGTAAACATAACACCATGTCACAACAACCCTTCACTGCTCAAAACTCACGTTTGAATAGTAAGTAGCAGCTTCTTTTAATAAGAAAAGCTAACTATCTGAAAGGTTGTGAGTCGTCAGCAGCAGACT
>JAUCMT010000047.1:19364188-19395116 GCA_032357475.1 Enteromius thamalakanensis | reverse complement strand
ATATAGCTCTTTTTGGCGAGGTCAACTCTATATTATTTGATTTGTTTTCATTCTTTCCTCTCATGCATTCATTAGAAAGCCTTAAGTTTATATATTAACACATCGCAAATGAATCTGCAGACACACACACACACACACACGTTGGTTTTTGTGATTTCTGGGGACTCTCCATAGACATAATGGTTTTATACATACAAACTTCATGTGCTATTGCCCTACACCTACCCTACACCTAAACCTACTCCTTACAGGAAACTGCAGGCCTGTTTAGATAAAAAAAAAAAAAAACATTTAGTATGTTTTTTTAAGTCTTTTGAATGACGGGGACACTGAAATTGTCCTCATAAAACACCTACATATTGTAATACCTATGTCATTACACAAATTTGTGTCCTCAAACCACATAAACCCGCACACACATACAGAGTCCTGCAATATATTACAGTGTAAATTTAAGACACAAGATAACTTTATCCATCATATCCATTACCAAAAGTAATGGATTTTATTGTCAATAAAAAAATGGTGCACCCATATTAAATAATCAAAAAAAGTTTTACAGGTTATAAAAAAAATTAATATAAAATAAAATTAGTGCTGTCAAACGATTAATCGATCCAAAATAAAAGTATTTGTTTACAAAATATGTGTGTGTAATTTGTATATTTATTACATGTATATAAATACACACATATACAGTGTATATATTTGGAAAATATTTATGTCTATATTTACATTCATATAAATAACATTCAACAACAATATAACAATAACAATATATAAACATTCAAATAAATATAGATAAATATATATTTTTAACATAAATATATAAATATTTTATATAAATATTTTTTCCCTTAAATATATACATGTGTGTGCATTTATATACAGATAATAATACACACAGTACACATTCATATAGTACGTAAATAAAAACTTATTTTGAATGTGATTAATCTTTTGACAGCACTAATATATATATTATATAAATAAATGAAATGCAATTTAAGTATCAGTCAATGTGCAAGTATAGATTAAAAAGAAAAAGTATATAAAAGTAATCCGTCTACCAGCTACTCAAAAACAAGGTAGTATATCAAACTTAAAGCAATACAGTTTTATAATTTATCATACAAAATGTGTGTAGACTGTGAAACAGAGTCTGGGGTCACCAGTAGGCATACGCCTCTTCTTCGGTGTGACTGCGCTGGTGTAGTTTGAGTGAGTTTAAGTGTGAGTAGGACTTCCCGCACTCCTCGCAGCTGTAGGGCTTCTCTCCGGTGTGCGAGCGCTGGTGTGAGATCAGGTGAGAGTTACAGTAGAAGCCTTTCCCGCACTGAGGACATGTGTAGGGTCTCTCTCCGGTGTGTATGCGCTGGTGGATCTTCAGATAGAAGCGTGTGGTGAAGGTCTTCCCGCACTGAGGACAGCGAGAGCTCCTCTCCGCTGCCGCCGGGTTCGCTCGCAGGGAGAGCTCGCCCGTTCTGTACGCTTCTTCCACGTGGTGCTGTGCGCTCGGATCCGGCCGCCGACTATCATATCGCTCACCAGACTCTGGAGGAGACGCGTCCAAACTCTGGGTTTCGGGGTGCATGGGATACTCCTCAGAAACGGGTGAATTCCACAATCCTCCGGGCTTCATTTTACTGGTCAGGATGAAATCACTGCCTGCTGATTGAAGCGAGAAGGAGATTTGCTAGGATGACAATATATCCTCTATTTGAACCCTAAATAATTTTACAATCACCCAAACTCTCTGGAACTAATTCTTTAAGATTTATGACAGTTTTAGTTGCAAAATGACACTTTCAGGTCTATGCTTAAAAATGTTTAACAGGTAAAAAATAGATCGTAAGTGTTCTATAAATACTGTAAAATCTAGTATTATAAAAATCACTGATTTTTGACTACCAGACAAACAACACCACAGGGCTAAAGATAGAACCATTAGTGAATAATACTACCTAGCCTCATCTTTGTGTCACACCACAACTTTACAGTAATTCAGAATACCATACACATACTGTACACTACATCCGATGCTTCATAGAGCAGCTCTAAAGACTAGTTAGTCAGACTAGTAGTGACCTCTCACCCTCTCTAGCTGGTCCTGTTGTTCCCGCGCTGAAACTGTCCTGGTCTTCCAGCTCCGGACCCAACGGGCAGAGAGCAGGAGATACTAGCATAAAAACATCTGGAATCACTCAAATATAATATTGGAGAATGTAGATTCCAATATTATAATTGACATTCATAAAAAGTAAATACTTGGTAGCTCTATCATAAGTATGGTTATTTTATGAATGTGTGTGTGTTTTACTCGGCCCGCTGTCCCACTGTCCGTCCTCCATGTGCTCCTCTTTGATCTGAATTGATTTGATTCCATCTTCCTGCGTGTGAGAATGACAAGAGATCAAGGTAATATACAACAAATATTGATGAAGGATATAATATTTAAGCAATCCTTACATTAAGTGCAAATGTCTGTGCTGAAGAATCGTCTGTGTACGTCTCTGTCTGTGTTTCTCCGACATGATTTTCATTGAACTTTACAAGGCTGAGGTTCACCTCTGATGAGAAAAACAAACAACAATAACAATGCATCATTTACATCAAAGAACTAAATGACTTACAAAAGAGAAACAAAAGCAATTTTTTTCAAAGAGCCGACAATATTTTTAATATAGATTGACAGGTTTATTAAAAGACAATTAGATTAGAAAGCAACAGACAAGAAGAGAAATGAAGAGAAACATTTTAACGAATGGATTATTTGCTAAATGTATTAATTAATATTATAAATATATATATATATATATATATATATATATATATATATACTGTGCTGAGAAAACTCAGAGCTGTTATCTTGGGAGTTTCTCCCTATTTTCCCTATTTTGTGTGAATTGTTTGAATGATACAAAAGGATAAAGAATGCAGATTTATTTTCACAGCCATCTTTGCTCAGATTTACCAACGGTGCCAATATAAGTGGAGGACACTGTGTGTGTGTGCAAACAATCAAATTAAATTTGAATAAAAAATTTAATTAAAAATTAATCCAAAATAAAAGTTTATTTTGCATAATATATGTAATTTATATATTTATTATGTGTATATAAATATACACACATGCAGTATACTTACATATATTTACATGATTATATTCATATATTTTTTTTTATAAATAAATTGAATATAAAACAATACATATTTTTTTTTAAATATATATACATGCAAGTTTGTGTATTTATACTTAATAAATATACACAGAACACACACTTATAATGCAATCAAAACTTTTATTTTGGATGCGATTAATCATTTGACCGCACTTATATGTATATATGTAAATGTATGTATATATATATATATATATATATCTTGTTTGCAAATAAATACATAATGGTATATTACATAAATATTTATATTACATATAAATATATTATTGATAAATAATAATATATGTGCGTTTGTTTTATGTAAGGTCAACATGAATCCGAGTTTGCAAAACACTTTCCTTCAGTAGGTTACTGCAACATAACAAATCATCTGAATGGGATATATGATATCCACTGTTAATGATGAAAAGTGCATGCAATAAATCAGACCCGAGAGCAGGTTCACCGTCCAGGTTTAACTGTACCTTCACGGCGTTGTTTGGATCTCGGAGTTTGAACCGAAACGCTCTTTCTCTGACCGTCAGCCGGACACTGGCAGGAAACCTCGCGGGTCTGCGGCTGTCAGACGGACATGCATGCATGAACGCCCAGCTACCCTCACAAAAACTACTTTATCGGATTTTAACAACCTTGATATACAGTACTTTGCAGGTGTTGTAAGGGTAGTGGCGCTTACCTTCGCAGCTGGGGACGCACCGACCGTGTAAACAGAGGGAACGGCTGTCTCTGTCAAACACAGGACTTTAGCGAAGCCCATCTCGTGTTGCGTTAAATTCTGAAAGCATTCAGGCGTGAAATGCCGCGAGCACAAGCGCGAATTCTCCGTTATCCCTGCTTCCTCGAAGTGTAAAAACTCCAGCCAGCGCGCGCGCAACCACGGTGCTTTAGGGATGGGGAACAACGTCTTAAGAGGAAAACATCCAAAAATACATCTTTTTACCATCTCAAATAGCTAGGCTAGTTTATGTGGCGATCACAGGTTAAAGGGGCGTGGTTGGAAACGTTATTGGCTGAACCGCAGCGGGGCCTTGCATACGTCAGCAGCGAAAGGAAGTTGTTTAAGCGGAAGCGCGAGCTGTTATATTATGATTAAAGATGAAACAGCCAGAGCTTCGAGCTGAACGCCGATGTGTGTGGAGTTAAGCGTACCTCTCTGTGAGCTGTTGTTGACTTGTATTCCCACGGAGCGCAGGGTGGCTTGGCTCTGCCGGGCCGAACGAAGCTCGCTCTCGGTGAACTGGAGCTTGACCAGCAACGTCTCGACCTCCATCTGCCGGCGCGTCATCTCCGTCTCCACCGCGCGGCTCATCTCCAGCAGCGCGCATTTGGCGAAGCGCTCGAGGATCGACGCCAGCTGCGCGTGGATATCTACCGATGCGGACATTCTAGGCGATTATGTGGAGAATGAAGTCTGTTGTTTGTGAATTAGAAGCTGCTCGTACGGCAGAGAACCGCGTCGGATCTGGTGCTTTCCTTCGGTGAATGCCGAGCACGCATCAATAGTGTTTACACAAATCTCACAAAACACTTGGCCATTTCCTACTAAAGTACGTCACCGTTTGAAGCACCAATAGATTTTGGGTTGGTGTTTTTTAAATACCGTAAATGCTAGTTTAGAAGCGCCACGAAAATCCCTGACGCATTTCATACTAAATTCACATTTCTGTTCAATGAATTTATCATTGATAATATAATTTTACAAATTAATATCCAACATTCTTTCAAAATGTTTTTGCTAAGAGTAAATGTTATTTAAGTTCTCCTGGTAACAAACATCTGTTCGTAGAGGTAACCATGGCAACAGAGACAGGCGTTAAATACAAAATTAATATTTACACATTAATATTTATACCACAATACAACTTTGTTATTATTAGCGTTTTGTGGATAAGCTTTTTGTAAAAGGTTCATGTGTGTCTCAGAGAGACAGTTTGGGATGTTCAAGACTGGCGTTTTGTCTTTTGTGCCAAACAACTCATGAATGTGTGTGTGTGTGGTGAAAAAACAACAACAAAAACCAAAGCCAGTGTAAAGAAACATTAGGTTAAATCTTCAAAATAATTTACTTTTTATGCCCATCAAAGACAAACTCAATTGTAGTCGAGAAAACCCCCAAAATGTGCAATAATGAATAAAGAATTAATCAGAATAATATATAAATGAACAATGCACTGAATTAAAGAATTTGAGATGTGATAAGGACAAATAATATTAAATGTGTTTACAGGGTGATAGGCTCATGCTCCTTAATAATAATCATTTTAGCCCTGGGAATATTATACTCTTTTAATAAAGCCCCCAAATATCTGAAACACAATGAACATTTTTATTATTAAAAAGGGTTAATCAAATGTCTGCTTATTTAATGGGTAGTTTACAGCCACTGTAACAAAATAGTCAATACCACCTGATGTTTTATACAAAATTAGCAGTAATTCATATAGAATAATTTTTTAGAAAAATCTTTTGAGCCAATTTGGTTAAATAAAGCCACTCCAAGACCTCCATCACTAACGTTATTTCTTAAAGCCTGTCTTTTGATTTTATGTAGTTTATTTATAGAATATAGATATAGAATATTTAATTATAATTGCTTATCTAATAATGAACATAATGAAGTTGGAAAATCCATTACAGAACAGATAAGAAACCGTTGGTATATCCATCGAGTGACAAATCTCTGGCCAACTAACCATCTGGCTGTAAATATTCAAAGAATTTTGGTAGCACTTTAGTTTAGGGTCCAATTCTCCCTATTATTAGCAGGCTAAATGGTTGTTTATTAGTAGCTTATTCATAAAGCACATATTAATGTCTTATTCTGACTGACCAAATTTTAGATCTCTTAATCCTCAAACCCAATACCTAAACTAATTAACTATTAATAAGCAGCAAATTAGGGGTTTATTGAGTTAAGACACTGGCAACTGGTCCACAAACTAAAGTGTGGCCACTATTTGTTATACTAAACAGTGTGTTTATCATAAGCAATTAAAATAATATATCAGCAGTTATTAATAGTAAACTCTTTTGAACACATAAAAAAACTGGATGCGAATGAACCTTGCAATCAAAATAGCTCTTATAAAATAAAGTGGGTTTGTTGAAATGTGGAGTTTGAAATAAATATCTGGAGAACAAGAGAATAAATTACAGTGAAAACAGCAAAAGCGTACACCATATACACACACAGAGATATTTATAATGAAAATACTAATTTATTCAAATGTAAAGCATATAATGTTCTGAATGTATACAGAGATTAAAATACATAAAGCATCATATACAGATTGTCTCATTGTCTTAATTAAGCAGGTGGTTTCTTATGCATTTGTTTCCTGAGTTTTTCTGTGCAATGATAAAAGTATTAAACCAGTCTGAAAATAAACGTGTAGATTTAAAAACTATAGTTTATTTTTATAGAATGGCTGATTTGTAAACAACCATTTCATTTTGTTTGAATATTAAAAAATAAATGATAAAAATATGTATTAAATGATTTGAGATGCACTTTTCCACTATACTACCCCAATATATATATATTTACACTATACTTCCAAAATAGATGGAACACTCTTTTCTAATGAACAGGTTAGACTACTTTAGTAACAAATCTTAATGTATAAGCATATTATGATATTCTAGGTTCAACAGTTTGGGCGTTTTTTATTAACATGACGATGCCCTTGTGTATTAGGCAAGGTTCAAAAGGAAATGATTGACATTTTTGCATTAATGCATTAATTGTTTCCATCTTTGTTGCTACAGTTTTGGAAGTATTTTCTGTTCTAAAGAAGGGGGTGCTAATACTTTTGTCCATATAGTGCATGTACAAGTCATTTGTGTTTGGTGATGAGTTTAGATTTTAGGTTTTTCCAGACCAGTCAGGTTCTTCCATACTGGTTCAATCAATCATTTCTTTTAGAACCTTGCCTTATACACGGAGTCATTACCATGTTATAACAGAAAAGGGTCCTTTCCAAACTGTTGCAATAAAATTATTAGTGCACAGTAGCATATAATATTATTATATGCTTAAACATCATAGAAATGACTAAAGCAGTCAAATATGTTCATTCGAAGGGGGTGCCAATACTTTTGACAATATAGTGTGTATATACATATAATGTGAAAATGTGTATATTGAAAGAAAATGCGAACCCTTAACTTTGCACATGATATTTTACAGGTTTGCTCTCACATCAGTCAGTTTTTTCGTCTTTCCACTGCGCTCCGGACAGTCTCTCTGTGCTTCCTCTTTCTCGGCTCCTCTTCTCCGTGGCTCGAGCCACAGCTTCATCGAAACACATACTGATGCCGCTGTTCCTCTTGCCGTCTTTGTCTGCGTCTCTCAAGCGATCCGCTCCACCATCCCACGTCCCTCGTCTCTCTCTGGAACTCTCAGTGTCCAGCTTTGTCCCGTTCTCTGCACTCTCCTCCACGTCTCCGGGCGGCACTTTAGGTTCCGTTGTGTGTTCTTGGTCGGTTTGCGCTTCTTTCTCCTCGTGTTGTCTGTGCTGGAGCTGTTTTCTGAGCGCTGTGATTTTGGAGTTCTGAGGTTTGGGAGGGACAGCAGGAACTGGTTTTGTGGGATGCGGAGGTTTGCATGGAGAGCGTTTGTGAGGCGCCACTGTGATCTCTTCTTCAGTCTCTTTGTTTTCGGTTTGTTTGTGTTGAATCTCGTCTGGTCTCTGCATGATCATGGACTTTTCCAGATCATCAGGAGAAGGATTTCCCTCAACAGAACTTTCAGTTTTTACTTTCACATCCTCCTCACAGTTTCTCTCACTGCCTTCAGCTTTGTTTTCATCTTCTTGTCCTTCTTTTGTATGTTCCTCATCTACCTTCTCAGATTCTCCAGTATTTCCATCAAAACTTGTAGCTTCTTGTTCTATGTCTTTTGCATGTTCCTTGTGTATTTCTTCACAATCTCCACTGTTTTTCTCTAAATCTTGTTCTTTAGCTTCATCTGTAGCATGTTCCTCACAATCTCCACTGTTTCCCTCTAATCTTTCTTGTCTTTCAGCTTCGTTTCTTTCATGTTCTCCTTCTTTTGTATGTTCCTCAGCTACCTTCTCAGATTCTCCACTATTCTTCTTTAAATCTTCTTGTTTTTTAGCTTCCTGTTCTCCTTCTTTTGCATGTTCCTCATCTATTTCTTCACATTCTCCACTGTTTTCCTCTAAATTGTCTTGTCTTTCAGCTTCGTTTCTGCCTTCTTCTTCTTTAGGTCCATCATTTGCACTTTCCTCACATTCTCTATTATTTTCTGCTAAATCTTCTTGTACTTCAGCTTCGTTTCTGTCTTGTTCTCCTTCTTTCTTATCGACTTTCTCAGATTCTCCACTATTTTTCTCTAAATGTTTTATTTTAGTCTCTTGTTCTTCATCTCCTTCTTCACACTCTCCACTGTTTTTCTCCAAATCTTGTCTTTTGGCTTCTTCTTTATGTTCTGCTTTTGCTCCACTATTTTCCTCCAAATCTTCTTCACTTTCAGTTATGTTCACTTGTTTTTGTTTTTCATTCCCCTCCCTACATTCTTCTATAGATCCAGCTTTCGCATCTTCCTTAACATCTTCACACTTTCCTTCACTTGTGTATGTTTTGTTGTCATTCTCACACACTTCTCCTTCATTTTCCTCCATATTCCTCACATCTTTCATGGTTTCTTCACTCTTCTCACCCTGCTCTGTTTGACCGTCTTCCGTCTTTGTTTCGATGATAATCTGTGTTTGGTCTTGAGGAGCCAGCGAGACGCGGCCTGCATCCATGAACTCTGTGCTGTTTAGTACCTCAATGTTACCATGGGAACCATCAGCATCCAGCACCTGATGAGCATCTTCGCCTGGGATGGGTTCAGGAACACTGGTGCAGTCGGTCTCAGTTCGCTCGGGTTCTGGTGAAGAAGGAATCGAGTCCGGGCCAAAATAAGTGTCTTCTCCACTGGCTTCACTCTCTGGTTGATCTTCTCCACTGCACACAGACAAAAGTTAAATATTACACAAACACTAGGCAGCTTGTGTTGTACTCATATTATTCTCTTTCTGCCTTGAAGCTTAAATGCAAGCTTGTAGAGGAGTATTAGAATGTTCCGCTTTATGTTTTCCATAAAAGATATCACACCTGAGAGACACATCAAGCTACAAAAACAACCATAAATGCACAATAAATGGAGATTTTATTAGTACTGGGAAGATTTTCAGTCTGTTAATTAAATGATTAAAAACGTATATAGAAAATAATGAATTATTAATAATTAAATTAATCAGAATTTTAGTTTTATTTAGTTATTTTATTTTCATTTAATTTACTCAATTTGTGTGTGCTGTTTACTTTTTATGCAACATTTATTCAGTAAATTTATTTAAAATAAGTACTAAGTAGTTCAAAAAAGTGTAATACAGCACGTGAATTGTATGTATTATTATTAAGGTGTATATCATCATTATTATTTTATTTACTAAAATTTATATGTATATTTATATTTTTTATATTTTACATTTAAATTTTATGATTATTTTATTATTTTTATTTATTATTTTATTTGTTTTGTTTTGTTTTGTTATTTTTGGATCTTTATAAGAGCAGTTTAATTCCCATATAAAAAAAAAAACGTTGCACTTACATCAGTGCGTGTTTATCATCCTCCACATCTTTTGAATGTCTATCTTCATTCTTCTTAGAATCCATACACACTTTATCTGTCTTCAGTGCATCTGAACTGAGATGTTCTACACTAAGCAGTGGCTCAAAAGTGGGTTTACTACTGTCTGTCAAAGCAGCAGGAATCCTGTCTTCTGATTGTTCAATGGATGGCACATCATTTTTGTTCTCTGGAGGAAGTGAGTTTGATTGGTTACTAGTGTAAAGATCTGCATTGTTGCTTTGTGAACTTAACCAAGACAGTCCCTGATAATCCTGATCGGCTGGGAGAGACTGACAAAACATGTATTCAGATTCTTTATCAGACTCATCTTCATCATCATCATCACCATCACCATCACCATCATCATCATCATCATCATCATCAGGGCTGTATTCGTCATCTGAGGATAATGACAGGGCCGGCATGAAGGGGCGGGACTTATACGGCAGGCTGTGTGATTTTCCAGGAAGAGGCCTGTGTGTGAAGGACGGGCTGCTGCTTTTGGCTGCAGGTGTTTGACAGTCATTAATGCAGTTTTGAGACGCATCGGAAACCGGCTGATTGTCCTTGTTTTCATCCTCATCTTCCTCATATTCGTTCTCAAAACAAGGAGCCTCGACTGAAAACTCAACCTGAAGAGCAGAGACAGACGTCAGATATAGACATCTTAAGTGTGCTCAACATATACAAACATTCTATTAGAAATCTATTAAACTAAGAGTATTAAACTTCTTTATAAGAAACTTTTTAAAAAGACTTTCAAAAGTTGACAGCAAATTAATCACTGACACTGAATAACAACCTCTTAGAAGAATCATGTAATAAAGCTTCACATAATCCCAGAATGCACTGGGTAATGGTAAAAAAGTTTATCCAAGATCATGTATAAAATCATTTTTAATAATTATTTTATAATATTCTCTAAAATATTTTATATTTCATTAGGTGATTAATAATACTAAGTAAATTATTCATCTAAAAAAGCACTTTAAAATTGAAAATATTAATTCCATTTTTCTATTAAATACTGAAACCATTGTTATTATAAATACATGTAAAAAATGGTCATTTAATCTACACACAATATTTGTGTTATTCTTATGCTACATTATTATATATATTATTATTATATATATAATAAAAAACAATAATAATTATAATACTCTAATTAAATGTAATGAAATGTAATTTAATTTGATATAATTTCATACATTTTAATTTATTTAAAATTAATTTCTTCATTCACAGTTGCATGAACACACCAGATTTACAGCACTGCTATCCATTGAATCCAAGAACCCAAAAGCTTCCTGGAAATCTAGTGGCAGATCCGGGTCTGGAAACTCCATGTCCTCGTAGTAGTGCGGACTGGCGGGTTCCTGATGGAGGTTACCTCTCATGTCTGGGGATAAACACATTCACATTTGCCTTCATTTTTTACCACACACTTTCCTCAGTCTGCCCATGTACTGAGCAATCATTTTGTTTTAATATTTATGGCAGGACACTACAGGCAAAAAAAAAAAAAAAATGAATACACTAATAAGATGTTGTATTTTGGAATGTTTGATGTGTTAGTTCAGACTAGTGGGGAAAAAAGCATCCAAAATACACCTTTAAGGCAAGATATCCCAGGTTTAAAGAAAAAAAAATGAAAATATCTCAACTTTATTTCCCCAATTATTGAGTACATTGTGAATTGGAAACATATTTCTGTATTTCACAAATTTGGATACATTTGGATAACAGAAATCTGAATATTGGTTAAAAATTCCTTTTTGGTTTTGCCAATATATTAAGGGTTTTAACACAAAGATTTTACACAAGATTTCTCTTTTTACCACTCCAAAAATCAGAAAATGCTGTCAAAAAAACCCCAAAAAACATTTTCACCATGTTTTTAGGAATAAAACGTAGTAAATATAAATGTAATAAAAATGTTAATTTTATATGAACAAACCACTCACAATAAAGAGAGGAATAAAACCCTAAGTTGTGGTGTATGTAAGGTATATTTACTAAGGAGTTTGTTAATATATAATTTACACTGATATTTATAACATTGTGTTTCTAAAAACATGCTGAAAACGCCTATTTTTAAATGTTGTGAGTTTTTTTTCTCCTCTTTAACAGCACTTACATACATCAAAACTTAGGGGTTTATTCCTCTGTATATTCTGAAAGTTTTTACTATGGGGTTTGTTCATATATCATTTGCACTGATATTTATGACATTGTATTTGTAAAAACATGGTGAAAACGCCTATTTTTAAAGGTTGTAAGTTTTTTCTCCTCTTTTACAGCACTTACAAACATTAAAACTTAGGGGGTATTTCTCTGTATATTCTGAACGTTTTTACTAAGGGATTTGTTCATATATCATTTGCACTGAAGGGTTTTATTGAGAAATGTTCCCAACAGAGTCAAACAAGAATTTTGAACAATTTGTTAGATTTCTGTTCTTGAAATGTATGCAAATGAAACAGTCTCATTTGCATATTCAGACATAACATTTCAATCCCTATTCACCCGCAGTGCCTTGAAAACAGTGAAGAAAAAAAAATTGAAACAAAATTGAAAAAAAGAAAACTAATTCTAGTAAGTTTGTGATCATCAGACTGCTCAGATTTACATCAATCTCAATATTTCTTTCTTACCCATGTAATCCTCTTCTGTGATTTGTTCTTTGTCTTGTGGTTGTGCAGCTTCTACATCTTCTTTAACAGACTCTTGATTCTGATTTAGATATTCTGCTTCTTTGGCATTCAATACATCTCCTTTTTCTGGCACGTCATTCTCGTTTTTTGTAATCTCTACCATATCCTTCCCACAATCCACCTGACTTTTCACATAACTATCGGTTTCTCTTTCACTCTCTTGAACATCATCATTTTCGCTCTTTAGATCTGTGGACTCCATCTCTATGCTCTTAACGTCCTCATCTTCTGCTTCGTCTCCTTGCAGGTGTTGTTCCTTATCGTTCCAGCCGCCGTGAAGAACACCCAGAGCTAGTCCAGATGTTATATGAAGTGGGACGGTCACTGAAAATGGTCCTGATATGTGTATCCCAGCACGCTTGTCTGCTTTGCTGGTCATTCCAGGTGATCTGGCCACGCCCCTGAGCTCTGCCCCCTCAGCTCCACCCCCAGACTCCAGACGGTTGTAAGTGCCTGGAGTTCCTCCACTCACCATGCTGACCTGAGCCCCGCCCGTTCGCCTGTACGTGACCGCATATCCACTGGACCCACCCCCTCCAGCAGAAGCCACGCCTTCTGAGCTTCCCGACACCGTGGACAGAACCAGAGGAAGATGAGCTGGAGAATGTTTGGAATCTGAGAGACAAACAAAATAATAGTGACACATAAATGGCACTCTTCTGCACACCAAAGCTGCATTTATTTGATCAAAAACACTGTTAGAAATAAAAAAAATAAAAAAATCTAATAGCTTTTTTCTTTGTGAATATCTGAAGAGTTTTTTTGCAAAACCTTTTTTGCTAATTAACTCATCTGTTAAAGTGTAATTTATTTTTGTGATGTTCAGCTGTATTTTCAGCATCATTACGCTAGTCTTCAGTGTCCCATGATCTTCAGGAATCATAATAATATACTGATTTACTGTTCAACAAACATTTGAGATACATTTTGTTCCTCAGGATTCACAGATGGACGTTTAAAAGCACTTATGTAAAGCAGGTCTTGTTAATTATTGACATGAGAATATTAAAACTTTTGTGAATGTACATTAGGTTAATCATTTTAGATTTTTTTTTTTTATTTATCCTTTATTTTACCAGATGATGTCCCATTATTTCCCCCCTGGGAAAATATAATAATCTCTGATTAAGTTAAGTTAAAAAAGGGAAAAAAAGAAAGATTTTGTATTATTTAAAAATCTTTGGCAATTAATAAAATAGTGTGTGGCATAATTATTTATGCTTATGGATGTTTTTTTAAAGTATTGTATCAATTCAAAATTAAGGTAGTGTAAACACACTCAGTGGGGCGAATAAGGTGATGTTAAACACCAAGAAATGTGAAACTTTAAACATCTTACTGCAATAAATTCAGATGAAATATGAGTATAAGACTGAAATGTAAAGATGAATCTTTATTATTTATCAAGCAGAAAATGAATCACTCTTCATACCGTCAGGTGGGTAAGCACCTGAGCTCAGAGAGTCCATGCTCTTCGCCGGCCTCAGAGCCGTCTTTTCTTTATCTGTGGATTTAGAAGATATAATGAGAAACAATTAGACGTGAGAGGAGAATCATCTGTCACAGTCTATTATCTATTGACGTCAGTCATGCAAAAATTTATTTAGCATTTCCAGAATACTTCATAACACCGCTATTACTGGTTACAGTCAGACCTCGCACCTTTTGGACAGTATTTGTTCTTCTTGCGGGGATCTTGTAGTCTCCCGCCCAAATTAAAGATGGATCTCCACTTCCTTCCTTTGAGGGAGCCCTTCCTCCTGAAAACAACACAGACAGTCAAATCATGGATGACAATGACAAGCACATATCTATGATGCACTTAAAGTACATACTTTACTGCTACTTTTGAGTTTGTAATAAAAGTGTACAGTTCAGTTCTTGATGTTGCTAGGTTTTACATGAAAGCATTAGTATAATTTTTATATAATTATTATTAATAACTCTAAGCAATAGCTTATTGTTCTCAAAATTATTAGGGAGGCACTAATCTTAATCCTTTATACTAGTAAGGTTACAGTTGGGCTAAGGTTAATAAAATAAAGTTAATTAAAGATTTTTTTTTAATTGTTGGTTCCGAATGCTTTCTATTTCTAGCTATCTATACTGTCCATTGCTACTTCATAGCATTGACATTTAAGCACTCTTTCTCCTCAGACTTACTTGTCAGTGCTGTCGATAATGGCGTGGTATGGCCGCATGGGTAGAGGTCCATCTCCTGGACTGAGGTTCCCAGGACGGTGAAGCGGTAAAGACTTGAAGAAAGGTTCTTCACTGGGCAGCATGGAGGAAGACGGGAGAGACTTCCTGCGTTCCACACTCAATTCTAGATTAAAACAATAAAATCAACTTTTTACAACTAAGAAAAACGGAACACGTAAAACTGAGGATGATGAAAATAATGAAACTCTAAAAAGAGAATAAAGAGGGTTTTTAAGGAAGAGGAAATACCAGTTCCAGGGAAAAGCTCGGCCACATGAGTAAGAACAAACTCCACCACGATGGACTGGACCCGGACCTCCATGAATGCAGCGGTGCCGTTAAAACCGGTCGACTCGATGTCCTTCGATCTGCAGATAATTACGCACTTATTTGATAATAAGTAAAGCTGATCGTGAAGCTTAGTGGTGAGAGAATCCAGAAGTGGACAGCACTCAGGTACTTTAACTACACTATTACAAGTTAATACAGAATGATCTATACTTTATTTGAACATTTTCTTTGGAAAACTTTTACCTTACTACATTCCAGAGCATCATGTCATCTTTTTAACTGCACTACGCTTTTTACCTTTAATAATTAAGTTAATTAAACACCAACATTTCACTTTATTGTAAGTAAAACTTTGAATTATTTGTAATTAAATAGTAATATTTAATATGAAACATAGTGCTGTAAAATGATAATACTATGCTTTGGAATATTGTGAAGTAAACCTTTCTAAAGAAAAACACTGATAAACTGCCTCTGTGTGAGAATGCACACACACACACACACACACAGATTAACACACATACACAAGTACACACTCTCTCTCTCTCTCTCTCTCTCTCTGTCTCTCTCACACACACACACACACACACACACACAACCACACCTGAGGAGGTTCGGGGCCCAGACAATGGCCAGGTTTCTAGAATGCATGTTGGTCTGTGAGGCAAATGTGGACATCTTGACCAGATGACGCATCAAAAACTCCAGAGTCCTGGAAAAACATAAGTGTTCAGGGAATACAATTAAACTAGATGCTAAATTCTACCATCAAGCTCAAGGAAGAACACTGAAGCATCATGAGGAACCTCAAATGCAAATTTTTACTGGTCTAGAAATTTTTGGGATTTCTGTGTTGGAAGCAACCCAAGAAAACCAAGTCAGAAAAGTGAAAAATTATGTGAACAACTTGAATAGTTTTTGGTGGACTTGGACCTGTGGTGAAGATTTGGTAAATCCTTCAGAACCTCTTTAATCTTCACCAGACGCTCATCTTCCAGCTGAATCGCCACTGCGTCCTGCACAGACCAAAGACAAGACTCTAAATACACAATACTGGATCGCTAAAATGGACCATTCATTTGTCACACGCTTTCCTGGAAATTCTCAAAAACTGTTCAAACTGAAATGTGATAGTCAGGGAATTTTGAAACGGACACTTCTGTTAATCAGACGAGTGGAACAGCCTCCATTTAATCATCATTTAATAATGATACTAAATAATTACATATTAAAGGTCTTGGCTGATATAAGTCACTGATCACAGTTTTATCCAGATCATTTTAGCCTATTTTGACACCAATGATTCATAATTATAGTTCTTATAAATATTTTGAGCTAGTTTTATTTTTTTGTATTTAATATTTGTAATTGAATTACTCTGTTATGAGTTTCTGAAAATGATCTTTCATGCAGTGTGTAACACGGCTCTAAGTGAATATGTTTTAAATGTAAAAGTGCACTGTGTATAAAGTTATTGTTCTCAAGTTATTCTCAAAAGAAAAAGTCAACTCTGAATCATTAAAACGAGTCGTTTTTAAAACGAGTCCCAAGCCATTTCTTGTTGATGCCAAAATTGGCATATTGCCCGTCCTGGAAAACTTGTTTTCCGCTTTGGTCTGAACGAAAATGCTAATACATTCTACACCAATAGGTGCCGCTGTTGAAGAGTTAAATGCTCACAAACACTGCTTTAAACTAAATCATCCAATCACCACATACTGGAAAAATTAATCATTGAACGAATCATTTGGGAGTTGTTGAACCAATACTGTAAAAAATAAATGCATGTTATAGGAAAATGTAATTGTTTTTTGACTTTGCATCCATATTAACCTGTTGTTTGGGACTCCAAAAACCAACATATGAACCTTTCATAAACCATAGGGGTCTTTTACATTTTAGTTTTAAAATCTTTGTAGATTTAGTGTGTGTTTTTGTCACTTGATATGTCTATATAATTTTTTTTATGCACGCTATATAATTTTTATAAATGAACTTAATTTGGACAACTTAAAAGCCAATTTTCTCAGATATCAGATTAGTACAGTAGTACATTATTTAGAGACTGAAGCAGACTCACGGCGAAGCGGTCGTACAGCTCGTATGTGAGCAGAGGGTTGGGCAGCTCTCGGAAATACGCCTTACACAGAGAGCTGACACAGTGAATGTCCTGCAGATACACCTCCTTATACAGGTCTGGAGAGCCTTCGTTGTCGAACTCACTCCTGCACACACACACACACACACACACAGTGTTTTGGTTGTTTTTTAGCGGCTGCACAAAGTCAGTCCTCAGTATTACTTTAGCATCACTGAGAACATCTATTCATGTAAACAAACCAACAATCAATTCCAGACATGCACACATAACAGAACACAATAAACCATTACACTGCAAAAAAACGATTTTCCTACTAAGTATTTTTTCTTGTTTTGCAGTATAAATATCTAAACATTTTTTAATCAAGATGCTTTTACTTCCAAAGTAAATAATTAGAATTTTGTTAGTTTTTGCTTATTTAGGCTTTGAATTAAGATTCAAACTCCACTGTTTCTTACTCCACTGTCAGATTTTTTGCTTGTTTTAAATAAAAAATAACTAAACAAGAAAAATAACTATGGACTGCAGATATAGGTTCATGTATGCATCTGAATAATACTATAAAAATATATACTATAAAAAAATCTTACGAGCTTGCAAATATGGTGGGTAATCTTCATTTTAAGAAAACATTTATAAAACTCTTTTAAAAATAAGGATGTTATTTTCATTATTTTATTGAACTTTTAAGTAAGTCAAAAATTTTTATATATATATATAAATATATGTGTGTGTGTGTGTGTGTTTGTGTGTTGCAATGTAATACACACATGGTATTGTTAACATTTTATTTTAGCTAACATTTATTTGATTTCAAATACTGTAAATACTGTTAAGGTTTTAGTTATAATTAATAACCCTGCTTTGCACAACGTCATATTAACTTTATTATAATTTATTTTTTAAATAATTTTAGTACTTTATGTTAAACAAAATTAAAGTAATAATTGTTTTTTATTGAAGTAAATAAGGACAGAAAATACAAACTAATATGAAAATATTATAGCTT
Organism: Enteromius thamalakanensis; assembly: GCA_032357475.1. NCBI lineage: Eukaryota > Metazoa > Chordata > Actinopteri > Cypriniformes > Cyprinidae > Enteromius > Enteromius thamalakanensis. The sequence goes on along the minus strand of JAUCMT010000047.1, from coordinate 19,376,968 downwards.
TATTCATAATTAATAATCCAGCTTGACACACCGTAGTTTCTGTGTGTTGGACGACACTCCGGACAGTCTGTAGATCCCGTCGACAATCCCATGCTTCTCGATGAACTCACTGCAGCTGCGTAACACCTGAGGAACTGCTCGTGAGAGAGAAGAAGAAGAAAGAGTTCGATACGCACCACATACAATTCACAAAACCTTCACCACATTCTGTGTGTCTTGTTTTCTAGCATGAATATCTAAACATTCTTGAATCAAGATGCATTACTTGACAGGTAAAATGACTTCAGATTTTTTGTCTTGTTTTTCAAGAAAAACTTGTTTTGTTACTTTTTGTGTTAGTTTTTGCTTAAAATTTGCAAAAATGTCAGTCATATGATATTTTTAAGTTTTTCTGTCTCTGTGGAGTGTTATGAGCTGTTAGTCCAAAGATAAAATCAAAATTTCAAACACTACAAATGTTTTCACAAAGAAAGAAGGCGGAGCTATTATTCTGTCTGTAGTGTTGCTGCAGGCGCCATGTTCTGGAGTCGCTGTGTGTCGTTGTGAAAGTCAAACTACTTTGTTTGTGTTTACAAAAGAGGACACAACTAGAAATCAGTGTTAAGTTGTGTTTCCAGCACCGTTCCAGAACACAAATATTGGAGTGTGTTCAGCACATTTACAGAGGACTGATTCCTGAACCTGACAGAGCAGTTTATGCTGGCTACGACTCACAACCTCTAAGTAAGGTAGGTTTTCTTATAAAAAAAAAAAGAAGCTGCAAACTTGAGTTTTGAGCAGTGAAGAGTAGTGCTTGCTGTTTGTAGTTTCTTCGATCACGAATGCAGACATGGTGTTATGGTTACGAGACGTGATGCAACACCACGTGTAAAAAGACAGAACTATGTTATGATCATCAGTAATTATGTCTCCACTGGACATACACAGCATCACGTTATGGTAAGGGCCGGAGCATTTCCATTAGACGCTTGATGTATTCGGCCAATCACAGTGCACTGGATACCTGACCAACATCATATGACCCCTGGAAGAAAAGTAATCTTAATTCAAAGGCAAAACAAGATTATTTTTCTGACCCCATTGTAAGATATTTTTGTTAAATGCATCTTGATTAAAGAATGTTTAGGATTTATACTAGAAAACAAGACAGAAATACTAAGCAGGATTTGAGAACAGACTCACTCTCCTGTCCCGTGGTGCTGAGGTGCTCGAGCAGATCACATCCGAATACTTTATCCCGACTGCCTCCTTTTTTCCGGCCTCTCCTCATCTTGCTTTGCTTCACCTGCTCTCTAACATCCAGACCCTGTGTGTGTGTGTGTGTGTGTGTGAGAGAGGGAGAGCTGATCTAATGAGTGTTTGTGTGAATAACTGGAGTTGTACCTCACATGACGGCTGCTCTTGAATATCTGACAGTATTATAAGAGTTTATTACTGATTCTCATCCATTCACTCATCAACTACATCATGCATCACTGCTGGAAGAACCGGACGCTTCATATCCAGAGATATCACATCTATCTGTATGAAAAAAGAAAGAGAACAAAAAAAATTAATTTCCTCCTCAGTATTTTGTCTTATTTTTCCGTACAAATATCTGAACATTACTAAATTGGGGTACATTTATTTGAGATGCAAAAGACATTCTTTATTCTTAAAAAAATAACAATCTTCAGTCAATGCAGTGAGAAAAACACCTTAATTCCAAAGATTATGCTTGTTTGTTTCAAGCATAAAGTCACTTACAGCAGATTTTGCTAAATTTTCAGAAGACAAGACTTTTTTCAATCAGAAATTGCTAGTGAATTTCACAAATAATTACAAAAAAGAAATTGCAAGTAATACACTGAATTAAACACGAAACAATGAAGGAAAAACACTAACATTGTATGTTCTTGTAAAACATACTCAAAAACACTTTTTTTATTTACAGCTTAATTTAATAATATATATATACAAATGCATTTTATATGAACATACCAACTTATTAAAGAACAGAAAAAAATGTATAAATTCACTTTACCATGTAAATCAGGACAGCTATAAAAACGTAAATATTCTGATAAGTAAAAAAAAAAGGTTTTCAAGACTGAAGTGCAATAAGAAGAAAGCCACAAAATAAAGTAGGAAGAAATTAAGTATATATATAATATAAACACATTAACATGTGTGCATGTCTTATTTACCCAAAACATTCACAAGCTCAGAAGCAAATATTCCTAAATAGCACTCACCTCTTAAAACTAAAGAATGACTATTAATTATTTTCACCAAATTCTCCAATTAAAGCATCCGCCCAAAATGTAGGGCTAGAAAACAACCTCTTGTCATTTAGTGCCACATGTACATGTACTTGATTTGGAATCAGCACTGCAAAAATCTTCTTACGTAGTATTTCTGCCTTGTTTTCTACAATAAATATCTAAACATTCTTGAATCAAGATGCATTTACTTGCCAGGTAAAACGATGTAAGCCTTATTAAAAAAAAATAATTACAATTTAGATTTTTTTTTTTTTGCTTAAAACAAGCCAAAAAAATCTAACAAATAGGGTACACAAGAAATGCTTTTCTTACTTAGATTTTTTTTTGTCTTGTTTCTACCAAAAATATCTAAAAATGATCAAATCCAAAATACAAGTAAAAAATATCGTCTTGTTTCAGAAAAAGCAAGCCAAAAATAGGTTTTTGCTCAAAACAAAGAAAAAATAATCTGCCAGTGGGGTAAGCAAAATAATATTATTCCAAAAAGAAACCAAAAATGTTTTTCTTACATTTATTAAAAGATATTTCTGCTTGTTTTTTGTTGTTGTTCTTTTTCCTTTTTTCTGAATGTCTTAAGTCATTTCAGCTGTCAAGTAAAAGCATCTTTATTCAAGAATGTTTAGTTCTTTTTACTAGATAAGAGAACAGAAGTACTAAGTAAGAAAATATATTTTTTGCAGTGTGTATTTCAATGTAATTACATAACCAAGACACTAAACTCCATGAAGTCGCCTGAATTATGAAACTGCAGGTTCACAACCACAGGAAACACAAAACGAACAGCAAAATGCAAGAAGGAAACGCAAAAACCTTACAACATCTAAACTGAGCACAAATAAGACAAGCCATGTCGACCTGAGTAATGCATGTAAGGCCTGGTTTGCTGAAGCATGACATTAAATCTCACAAACAGCAGAGCTCGAGGTCTCCATCAGAGCAGGGCTGGGTCTCGTGCCAATCTCACAGCGTTTCCTCTTCTGACTTTCTGAGTTTTGCACCAGTTGAAGGCCACACCCTCACGCTTTCCACACACTCTTCATATCGCTCCAGAAGAAACCCAGAAGATCGTTTTAAATCCTGCAACGGTTCTGAGGCCTCCGACGCATTCGGAAGGTTTTTGCATCACGTTGGTCTGTGTTTTTCGGCCAGTTTGTTCCTCTCTGGTGCTCTTGCGGAAATGACTGATCAGATCTGAAGGCCACGAGTGCTTTACGCTTACATCACCAAATAAACCTGGGCCTTTTCGCCCTTAAGACCCTATAATGTCCTATGAGAGTACAATCTGGTGTCTTTAAAACCCAACCTGGATGAAGAATTGAGGCAAGAAACAGAGAAAAGAAGAGAGGAAAGTCTCCAGTCCTTACCTTTCTCTCTGCACCGGCACAAGCTTCAGTGTAAAGTGCCTGTGACGCAAGAAACCACTAAACTTCCCTCAGTGACTTCCTGAGTCTCTTAGTTTCTGTCTTGATTCTCTATTTCTAATGTACGCCTTCATCTCGACCTCTGCCTGGTGTTTGCCTTCATCCATCTGCTTTCAATAGGAAACCATCCCATGTTATTCAGCGGCCTGAATATGGGAAGGATAGATGGACATTCATACATTTAGTGCATGCTTGATTAAAAAGCCTATTGCAAATGTTAAAATAAAAACATTAGACGCAATTTGTCATGAAAGCCAATTACAAGCTTAGTATGCATATCAGTGTTGTCAAACGATTAACCGTGATTAATCACATACAGATTTTGTTTATAGAATTTAGAAGAGTGTAGTGTTTATATTTATTATCTGTGAATATATAAATAGAACATAACACATGCATGTATGTATTAAAAAAAATTCTTTATGTTATATCTATAGCCTATCTGTATAGATATATATTACAGCTGGGCAATGATTTATCATGATTAATCGCATGCGAAATAAACGTCTTTGTTACATTAAATATAAAAATTATATTATATTTATTATGTACAGTATATATATATATATATACACTGAAGTTTTACACACAAACTCATGCATACACACTACTGTTCAAAAATGTGGAGTCAGTAAGATATTGAATGGTTTTTAAAGATGTTTCTTCTGCTCATCAAGGCTGCATTTATTAATTAAAAATCCAGAAAAAAACGGTAATATTGGGAAATATTATTTCAATTTAAAATAACTGTTTTCTGTGTGAATATATTTTAAAATTAAATTTATTCCTGTGATACAAAGCATCATTCCTCCAGTCTTCAGTGTCATATATTTAAAAAAAAAAAAAAGTTAAGTTCATATATTAAATATATTGGTTTAGAATAGAATATAAAGCATGTGAATATAAAAAAATATAAATAAATATTTAAAAGTATATATATTGTGTGTGTGTGTGTGTGTATGTGTGTGTGTGAATTTATGTATTAATAATAATAATATACACATATATTATGCAAGCAAAAACGTTTATTTTGGATTAATTATTTGCACTAATATTAATGCATAACCCACAGCAGAACACTTACTGTGGTATTTCCATGGTATTCCAGGGGGACAGAAAACAAGGTAATTCTATGGTATCTTGCTGAAAAACCGAGGAAAATAGGTGTTACTATTAAACTTTGTCCAAAAAACAGGAGTACTCCAATAATTACTTTTTTGTGTGTGTATTTTGTAGGCGCTTTTATCTGAAGCATATTGCAAATGAGGAAAATCATATTGTAAACGCACAAGCTTCAGCAAAACACTTATGGTATTTTCAGGCTATGTAACAGCATGGTACATGCAAGTGCATTTTTCTTTGCATCATGTGGGAAACAAAATAAAAAAGGGGGATGTGAAAAAACTAAATTAACAAACAAACAAAACAGTAGTACTTTTATATACAGTGCACTTATACTATGGTATTGAATGATTACCTTATCAATGTACCATGGTGTTTTCATGGTATTACAGGTTACTTCGAAGAACAGCACTGTCCTTACATAAATGTTCAAGAAAACATGGCACATTCATAGTATCTTGCTAAAAAACAACACAAACAAAAACAGATACTTCTAATATTTCTGTGTTTTTATACAAAACATTGTACAAATGCAAACTGGATGCATTTGGTCAGAAAAGCCAACAAAATCTATGGTATAAAGTGTATAAAGTGTGTATATATTAACACAGATGAGAGTAGAACAAGATGATGTTGAATGGTTACCATATTCACCATATTACCGTGATTTCATGGTATTCAAGGGTACTTCTAAGAAAAGCATAATTATGACATGGTAAATGTTTAATAAGACATAACATTTCCAGTGCATCGTGTTATTTCTGTAATACAATGTCCTTTATTAATTAATATACAATGTACTTTATTGATTAATATATCCATAAGCAATGGTATTTAACTAAAACAACTCGATATACAATGTACCTCACATTAGCACTTTTATGCTCAATAGAAAAGTGTGTAGCCACTGTAAGACACATTATTGGCTATATTATTGGTCATTAATCTAGTAGGCTAGTATATTTACGGTATGGTGTCCGGAAGCAACTTTTCTGCGGTTCCCCTCCAGGAGGCGCTGTGTGGCTCAGAACGCCGAGGCTCCATAGAGACACGCTCAAACACGAGGACGATCTTACAGGACGTTTAAATATATGTTATATGTTAAAGTCAAAGAGTGGAATTAATCCGACACACAGAAAACTTACAAACTAATATACATTTAAAAAAAGCCACGCCTATTCTGTCATCGTTATGTGCTTTTGCAGTCATTCTATCAGTTTATCTGGTTTCTTTGAGGTAATTTGGGTATTTTAAACAGCTAGTAGTGGTAAAATATGCAATTAAAATAAATGAGTAATTAAATGAAATAATTATTGCCTAAGTGGTAAACCACGCCCATTCTGTCATCAACGTTTCATTCCCACGCATAACTAACAGCGTAGTTATGCGTGTTGAAATACACATTTTACAAAAAATAGATAAAAAGATAATTATTTCCTGGCCGCTAAAACCCGCCCACTCTGCCATTCCCGCTGTCATTCTATCCATCCATTTATTCGGTTTCTCTGAGGAAATATGTGGGTTTTTAGACGCTTGGACGCGGCGATCTAGTTCGTCAGGGTGTATTTTCGAGGTATATTCTTCAACTGATAAAGCCAGTGAAGAGATCATGTCGTACTGCTCGTTCCAGGCGCAGCTCGTGTCCATCATGGACATTGTGGCCAAAGCGGCGGAAGCGGAAATTAAGCGGCGCGTGGAGGAGAGCTGCGCGGTCATCAGGATTGAGCTGAGCCGCAGCCGGAAGGATATCGACGCTCTCAAGAGGAAATGCTTGCTAATGGACAGCGAGCTGAGGAGGGTCAGAGGACGGGGCAGGAGGAGAGGTCAGAGGTCACCGCCAGTGCCCATACACAGAAATACTATAGTAAAACCATGGTACCATAAGACCACAGGATTCATGGACAGTGATGTTTAGAAACGTTCTCCAAAGGATAGCATCCTAATACTACCGTGGTATCTTAAAACTATAACCAGGACATACTTTCGTTTATAGCAATAAATAAATAAATACAGTAATTAATATTTTCTCCAGTTAAAAATGGTTTTAAGTGAGTATATAATACAAAATAAATATCTAAACAACAGGTTTCTGCTGGTATTGTTATGTGTTGTAAGAAACACGTCCCAGCAGGATCATGATAACTGATGTGTAACGCTGCAGATGTCTGCTGTGCTCCAGTGTTTCAGTGTGGAGCATCAGAATGCTTTCCTACACCCTTCAAGACACAGAGAGAGATCAGAGATCCTGACCAGACCCCCAGCCTCCAGCAGGTGACAGACACCACCTCACACCGACTCCCACTTCTTTCTAAAATAATAAACCTTTACTTTTATAAGCTACCCTTTTTTTTTTTTTAAATATGTTTTTTTTTATTATTATTAAAAAATAAAGCAAATATTTGTTGTAGACATTTCTACAAACAGACCAATAAAATATATATCTTTATGTTTTTTGTGTATAAAGACTAAATAATTATGGGAACACTTTGCCTCTATTAGTGCGGTAGTTGTAAGGTTTAGGTGTTTGGTAGGTTTAGAAATGTAGAATAGGGCATTAATATGTGCTTAACTTGAACTATAAGTAATATGCATGCTAAGCAACACGTTAAGAGACCCTTAAATAAAATGTTACATAATAAAATCAATATTTATTGATTTACATTTACATTTTTTATTAATTGATATATATTTTTTTATTTTAGTACATAAAGTTTGAAGTAACTCAAGTTTTAGTTAGCTGTAATAATGCTGGTGTGGGAGCTGTGTATTCTGTCACTGCAAAACCTCGACAGACATTTCTTTCCGATGGTTTATTCATGTGTTTTGTGAAAGGACTGAAGCCCTGGTGTGTGTTGGTGTGTTTGTAGTCTGTCTCATCGCTCGAGGAGGAACTCAGCGCTCCGGTGATCAAACAAGAGTGTCAGGAAGGAGGTACAATCACATCTAACACTACAAAGCTATACTTCAGATTACCATCAATATGATATTTTCATGACTGTGTTTCTTAACATATTTTAAAAACATAGATAGAATACATCTCCAGCACAATAATAGGATACCACATTACCCGCTCTTTAAACTCTAATTTATTTTCAGTTGCAATTAAAATGCAGTTAAATGACAATAGAATTAATTATGAAATCAGATATAAAGTTGAACTTACAAGCGGGTAAATAAAAAATATTCTTAAACTTAACTTACTGCATTTAATCTACATTTAAACTATAATACATTTTTATTTTATTGCAATTGCCTGTTAGATGTAAGTATATTATTTCCATAAGTACTCTTTCAATGTATGGTAAAGTGACATTAAAGTATATTTTGGTTGAATTTTAACTTGGTGCGAGCTCAATGTCCGGCCCCAACCCCGAGAGCCCTCCCCGGGAGGAAGTGATACCAGAGATTAATCATTCATACATGCTTCTACCCAAATTTGTTTATAAACATGGTTAAATAAAACACTCTGAAGGTAAAAAACTTATGAATAAATTATAGAAATAAATGTAAAAAAAAAAAGCTACAGAGACTTGTAGCTCTTGCATTTTATTGTTCTTTTGTTTAGTATTTTTCTTATTTTTAAATTGCTTTGGAAAAAGTTTCTGCTGAATTTAAATATTGATGCAGCTAGTTGTTGTAAGTGCTGCTTTTCTGCATTGACACACAGGAAATCTACCCTTCGTTCACGAGCAGCAGAACATCCAGCAGATCCAAGCTCAGGAGAACACAGAGAACCAAAAACCACTGCCAGGAGCCTCAGAGATCCAAAACTTGCATTTGATTCATTTACAGACACCCACGGAGCAAGAGAACCTGGGAGACCTGGTTAAAGCTGAGAAGGATGATGACGAGCCAAAGGATCACCTGAGGTTTGCTCAGCTGTGGACGACGTTCCCTGAAACAGCCGCTGAAGACACAGAACAGACCTTTCAGACATCTCAAAACACATCAGTCTTCGGCTCAGAAGCATCCAGAAATCTTCTGCGTCCTGTAGAGACACCAGTGGAGCCTTATGAGCCAGAACAGATCAATGCAAGTGATCAAATGCAGAGCGCTGCAGGTGCTGGATGCACCCAGGATGAAGTGGACAGGGCTCCAGCCTTCGGTCAGAAGCGCTTCTGCTGCTCATTCTGCGAGAAGAGCTTCAGCCGCTTCGGTCAGCTGAAGGAGCACCTGCGCAGTCACACGGGCGAGAAGCCCTTCGCCTGCGCTCAGTGCGGCCGCAGCTTCACCAAACACTGCAATCTGGTCCGGCACGCTGTGGTGCACAGCGGAGAGAAGCCGTACCAGTGCGCTCAGTGCGGCAAGCGCTTCACACAGCGCTCCAGTCTCAAATCACACCAGAGAACACACTCCAGCGCATGGCATCATCACAGCTGACCGCTGCACACACAGAGCATCACACTAACCCCTTGAAGGGACCCAAAACATTTAGGTCTGTGAGATTCAATCTGATGTAATGTCTTTAAATTGATCGCAAATTCAAGACATGGGGGCAGAAAACGTTTGACACAGCCCTAGTTAATCAGTTTCGCACTAAGAGTGCCAAACCTGAGCATGATTACAAATGGGATATTGATTGTTTTTCAACAGATCAATGAACAAAGTACATTAATAGACTTACATTTAAGACACCATGTTTCCTGTTTTTGCTCTACTTCAACAACCACAAAAAATTCCAAACACGTTATTTGATGGTGTTTCGTAACTTCCGTTTCTGAATGAATCATCCGCTTAAATGATTCGATTCAAACATGATGACTCACTTATTTACAGTGTCTTATTGTCACGCACTGGTGGTTTTAATTTCACATTTAAGGTTTTTTATTATTTAAATCATCTCAAATATCAGTATTTAAAAGACAATGGACATTTTTAGAAAAAATTGCTTTGTTAAGGTAAAGATGCCCATAAAATGTAAAGGTGTCAAAAACTTTAGGGGTCAGCTGTCCATGGTAGTCCTCAGCAAAATATTGAGGTATTATTTTTTTGTTAGTGTCGCACACCTTTAAACATCATTAAACATAAATTAGGATATTTTTCATGCGTTCCGAGAGCTCTGACCCTCCAGAGACAGCAAGGGTCCTTTTGCATAGAAATGTAGAAAGGAGATGGTTCAAATAATCCATCTGACATTAAGGCTTTAATCGTAATGTTATAACGCTATGAGAATACTTAGTGTGTGCAAAAAAAAACTTTATTTAACAAATCGTCTCCTCCTTGTCACTGTAGTGCAGGGGTATCAAACTCAATTCCTGGAGGGCCGGAGCCCTGCGGAGTTTAGATGCAACCCTAATTAAACACACCTGAGACAATTAATCAAGTCCTTCAAAACTGAGTATTATGTGTGTTGGAGCAGGGTTGGAACTAAACTCTGTAGTGCTCCAGCCCTCCAGGAACTGAGTTTGACAACCCTGCTATTCTTCAGAGTATCACACACTTTTATTTGACCTTCAGTAGTATACTGCCGCCAGGTAATGGTGTTTTGGCGCTGGTCTGATTAAAAGTGCAGATTCTTTCTTCACCGCTGGGAGAGTTAAACTGAAGCAGCTTCTTTAGACAGGACAGGGTGTCCGATCCACCAATCACCGCTGAGAGCGTCACACAGAGGAGGGGCTTGAACAAATCAATCATTTTGGGAGTCGATTCAAATAAGGGAAAATAAATGCATATTATAAAACATAACCCATAATATGGGCACTTTAAATAATATATAACGAATTAATTATAAATAAAACAAATGTATACATTTATTAATCTCTTCTAAATTATACATGTTGAAATATTAGTATAATTTGCACCTGGATCTTTTTTAATTAATGCTTTGTTAATGCTTTTTTATACTTTCGAAATGTATTTTCATATTTTATTTTAAGATTGTATCAGATGACTTGTTTTTGTCTAATTTGTTCATTTCTGATTTGATTACATGATTGAATAAAGAAATGGTTGAACTGTTACGGTTTGTTCTTTTCTGGACAATTGGATGCCATTTTAATTTTTAAATTGATTTAAAATTTTAACATGAAACTGACAATTTTTTTAAATAATAAAAATGTATCTCATTTTTATTTTTCAATGAATGTTGTTTTTGCATTTCTGGAACATAATGCCATGTATTTGTATTTGACCGTCAAAATTTCAATTATTAAAATACAATATAACTATTATAAATACTAAACATTTATAAATTATTATTGATGTATATGTATTCATGTATTATAAATTATAGAATTTATTATGCATTTGTCTGAATGAAGCAAAAAAACCGTAAGTAATTTTATGTTTTATATATGTATGTGTGTGTAAAACATTTTAAATCTGAATTAATTGTTAAACTGCATATATATTTATTTATTTATCTTTTTATTTATGTATTTTCACTATTTTGAGCACCACTAATCCTACAATAATCAAAGCTTGCGCTCTTTGCCGCCGCCCTCTTCCGGTTTTTACGGTCGCTGCTGCTGCTGCTGCTGCTGAAGCCGGAAGTGTTTTTGCCCGCAATTTCTGACATCATTCCAGGCTCCGGAGACAGAGCGATGGTCTGAAGATGTTGAGCAGCAGCGCGGTGTTTGAGAGCAGACTGAAGGCGGTGCTGGAGACCGCGGTGATGGAGATCCTCCAGCTCCACGAAGAGGGACTGGCTCTGCTGCGGCTGCAGATCCGCCAGAGAGACGCGCAGATCGGCGTGATGCGGAGCAGAGCCGCGGAGCTCCAGAGACCCGGTACACTGCTCAGACTTCTTCAAACTTACTTGCCCTATTTACTATGTAAATATTAAGTGTGATAAGGTAAACGTGGTAATTATATTAAATTAAATATACATTTAATTTATTATATTATAACATAACTTATTATATAAAAAAATCTGTTTTTTTTTAATACTGGATGAATATTCATTAAAATTTATTCTTGACCCATTAAGTCAACTCCTAATTAGAATCAGATAATGTTAAAAATAAACATGACTGTGTATGTCAAACTCCTAATTTGAATCAATATACATAAGCCTATACATTTTTTGTTTATCACGGTATATACACTACTCACAGTAAGTTAGGGATATTGTGAGAGACTGTGGATGTCCTACAAACAGTGTTGTTTCACTTCAGACATTTTTGGGATAGGGAGGCACTTGCATCGAGGTGACAGACACTCCTCAGTTTGTTTCCCATGTAATGGTCTCATTGTGTTCAGTTGTGCCTTATATTGGGGCCAATACCAAAATACAACCTTTTTCAATGTGGCATCAATTTCAACATTCTGTGGGTATAAAAAGCTGGTATTGTCAGTAAGTCATTCCAAGTTCATTATTCAGTAGGGATGCTGGTGTGTCTCAAAGTGTCATCAGCAGACTTGCATCAAGACCACTGATCTATATAGAATGACTGGATCGCTCATTGCGCTCTAAACTGCCGTCAGGCAGTGAAGCCACCGGAAGTTTTCGATCCGCCATCTTCCTTTTCCCTACCGACAGAGGGCTCCAACGTCTGCGCTACAGGGATTGGTAGTGTCACTTCAAAAATGACCCGCTGTGCAGCCTACAAGTGTGACACGAAGTTCGCTAAAGAATGTGGCAAAACTACACACAGGTCAAATTCAAGAAGTTTTAGTCATTTATGTTTAAATTTGTATTTTTTTGTACGAGGCAAGAGAAGTGTGTCCTCACAAAATCAATATAAAAAAATATAAATGAAGAGTTATAAATGCACAAATCACTTCGAAATTATTACGCGTAACACAACCATATTACGCAATAGCGACACCATCAGACAGTTTTAGGTAGAGGCATCGTCTTTTGAAAAGATTCATGGTGCCATACAAATACAATAACACTCATCAATGTACCGTTGCTTACATTAACCCGTGTATCATATGAATACACAGAGCCGGAAATCACTGATAAAATACGCAAAATCAGCTCATAATCGAATTTGATAAATCTGCAATTATAAACGCGATATTGCGTA
>JAUCMT010000047.1:19333077-19350609 GCA_032357475.1 Enteromius thamalakanensis | reverse complement strand
AGAGACAGACAGAGACAGACAGACAGACAGACAGACAGACAGACAGACAGACAGACAGACAGACAGACAGACAGGGAGACAGGGAGACAGAGACAGACAGGGAGAGAAAGAGACAGATAGACAGGGAAACAGAGACAGGCAGACAGAGACAGACAGACAGATAGAGACACAGACAGACAGACAGACAGGGAGAGACAGAAGAAGACAGACAAACAGACAGTGAGAGACAGACAGGAAGAGAGAGAGAGAGAGAGAGACAGGGAGACAGGTGGCAGTGGATGCAGTTATCTGTATTGTTCACTAATAGTTCAAACGATGACTTTTTAAAGAACAAAAAGTACATTAGATTATTAGTTTTCAGAAACCCTTTAAAGTCAAATTAATTTATTTACTACATCTAACAGTTAAAAATTAATCTATAAAACATAATATTAAAATACCTGTTTTCTATATGAATATCTGTCCAATGTAACCGATAGCTGTCAGCATCATTACTCCAGTCTTCAGTGTTATTAAATGCTGAGAATTCTATTTTACCTTTTACTATTTTTGATTAAACAAATGCAGCCTTGCTGAGTAGAATATACTTCTTTTAACAACGAAAATCACTGAATATTATATATCTGCATAGAAAAAAGTTATTTTAAAAGTATTTTAAACTGTAATAGTATTTCGCAGTTTTTACTGTATTTAAAACAAACGAAAACCATTTTGGTGAGTAACATCAGTAATAGTGTTTTATCTGCTGTAGGTGTCTGTAACCCCTCAGACAGGTGTGAATCAGGACACACCCCGATACCAACACACACACACACACACACACACACACAAACACACACACCGCATTCCTCCGGCCGATACCCCACATCATCACACGGCTGCAGCGACGCCAAACACCACATTAAACGCATCTCAGGTTTCGGACCTTCGCTGTAATTATCATCCTAGTATCATGTGACTCCTGCAGCCTGTTACCATTCTCCAGCACAACCTGAATGAAAGCACCTTTTCAGCAACCGCATGCATGCAAATATATGACCGACGCACCATGCAACCTTAATAAAACCCCAACATATGATCTGAGGACTCGTTCTGGTCTGCAGAAGCCTGCATGACGACGCACGCTGCATGCATTAAACACTGTTAATTGCAGCTGATGCGCTGCATCTTTAATCCAGTGCAAAGCCTGTGTTTGTGTGCCGGTTAAAACAATCATTATAGGACAGGAGGGTTATTTAGGGCTTAGCGTGTGTCTCGATACACCCCACCCTCATCATTTAGCATCCTGCTCTTTTTCTCGCTCTCATTCTCTTTCTTTACTGTCCCGTGCATGAAAAGCGCCCTTTTTGGCTCTTTGCTCTCAGGTTGCAAAGCGACACTGAAGCTTTTATTTTATCCTGAAAGGAGCATGTGAATATGCATCGCTGCAGTTCAGTGGCCTTTGTGATTGTGGGTTAAAGAGAACGAAAGGAAGAGGAAAATAAAGAGAAACACAAAGGTAGAGAAGGTTTAGAAAACTAGGGATTTTAGTCGCTAGTTCAGTTTGACGCTCATGCAAATAAAGCGTGCCGAGTTTGAATAATTATGGTGGGTGAACTGACAGAAAGCAGTAAAACAGGCCTGTGCTTTACAGTAACGCCTACAGACGGATGAATAAAATCACAACCTCTGATCTGACTGGCTGTGATAACCTTCAGAAGTCATTTAAGGCTGACTGAACACTGCAATAAATACTATATACTAATATTAAAGTAAAACGATAAAAAATTAATCAGAAAAATAGTACAACAGAAATCAAACCATACTAAATAAAAACTAAGAAAATAGTAAAAATAGATTTTTTAGTAATACAATAAATACTTAGACTAAACAAAACTATATAAATAAAAACAACATGCTAAAATAAATAAATAAAAACAGCAAAATAGTAGAAACCAATACTAAATACTAAAATAAAATCACAGTTCTGGAATAGTCAAGGTAAATAATAAATTGTTTTCTCTACACGAACACAAAGATGAACTTGATTGAATTATTTTCTATTTATATCCACCAATTTAACAATGCATAATGCAATCAGCAATATTTAGGAAACTTAATGGTCAAATAAAAGGTCCATTAAAAACGTTACTGTAATTGTATTCAAAAGGCTGCTTAATTTTATACTGCCAGTAAAATCACAAGAATATTACGAATGCTGGACATAATCACCAACACACCTGCATTAAACTAGACTGATACAATAAGTGATGATGGAGAACTATAGTTATAGTTTGTGGCATAAAATAAATAATATTCAGACATTCAGTAAAAATCAGAACCGTATTTTTTGGATGGACAGAAATTCTGATCACAAATTCTACATATATTTTTGTCTTTTTCTCCATGTCAGCCTATTATTGTGGTTTAGTCTGTCTGCCCCAAAACAACAGGTTAAACTGAGGTTAGTCCTACTGAGTCTTCCTGTGCAAGGGGAGGTTTTTGGTCAGAATAAAGGGCAGATCTGTCTCTGTGAAACGGTCTTACCTGCTCCATGTGATGTTTTGAGGAAGCGGGTTTCCTTTAACCACACATCTGAGCTCTGATCCTGAGTGTCCGAGTCTCCAGGAACCAGAATCAGCAATCACTGCATCAGGAGGAACTGAAGCACAAACACACCGTTACATCATTAACTCACACTATAACCAATATCTCCATCACCTCAAATAACACTCAAATGAACTCAAAATAGCATTTTCATTCAGCTAATGCCCACGGAAGCATCATTTCATTTAGTTTAAAGATCTAAAAAAAAAAAAAAACTTTATATACAAATACAACTCTGGAAAAAAAAATAAAAGACCACTGTAATTTACTCCTAAACTAAAATAGCCAAGCATTAATTCTAAATATTCACAAACTATAACATGAACGTTCTGCAAGCGCTGTACTGGACTCACAGTGCACCTGGAGCTGGTTTCTGATTCTGTGCGGGCCGTCCAGAGCCGGGTGCCACACCAGACAGTCCAGTCTCCGGCCATTCATGCTGCGCAGCGGATGAAGAGAGAACTTTGAGGTTACGACTCCATCCTCTCCGGTCCGGTTCTGAGACTGCCCGGGGAGGTCTGTGTCCCAGGACAGACGCGGTGGAGGGTGTCCAACTGCTCGACAGAGAGCAGCTCCCCGGAACGACTGGCCATCCTCCAGAACCACCGGCTCCAGAGAGGAGATCGGCAAAACTAGACAAACACAGACACAGACCAAGCTCTGTATCAAAGCATAGCAAGACTGCAGACATCTTAGAGCACTGAATATAGAACTACAGTAGAACTGTTGTTTGTTATTGCATTGTTAAAAAATATTTTAAATCTTTTAGATACTTTCAGATACTATGATGATCCAGATGAAAATTTGGCATTTTAGAACAAAGAATAGAACTACAGTACTTTTAAGTGAAATATATTCACAATAACATAAGAACAGTGTCTTTTAGACACTATTACAGCTAATAGAAACAGATGAAGTATGCATTAAAGCATATTAACACTGCAAACAGAGGCATTTTAAAACACAAACTAGAATACAGCACTTTCAACTGAAATATAACACAAACAGGCCAAATCACTTGCTGTTGTGGTTTAATTTAAATACTAAAAATATTTTTCTACTCTATCTAATAATTTGTCTAAAATATCTAATATCTTTTAGATACTTTTATAGATACTATTATAGATACTATTATAGCTAATAGAGACGGATGAAAACACTGCCACTTTAAAGTAAAATACATACACAATAACATAAGTACAGGCCAAATATCTTCTAGATACTAAAATAACATTTTAGATACTCTTTTATCTTAAAGAGACAGATGAAGCCCTGTAACAGGCCAAACAACGTATCATTTTAGTATCTTATACATGTGTTTAGCATTTATTAATAACAAAGACATCTGTAGCAAAATGCATAGCTTCTATATTTTACATATTATAATTTAATATTTTTAAGGCACTACAGTCTAAGAGGATCAAAGCTATAACTAATAGGCATCAAGTTGATTAATCACAATAAATTATGGCAAATGTGTTCTGAAACATTATGTCTAAATATGCCATTAGAGAACGGCTCATTTAAAACGCATAAATGCATATACTGTATGAGAAAATACTGTCAATAGACATAAAAAAAACAATGTTACAATATGTTTCTAAGAATAAAATGTTATAAACATCAATGTGAATGAAATCCCAACAAACCTTCAAAATATAGAGAGGAATAAAACACTTTATTTCGACGGTCCACTTTAGATATTCAACTAGCAGACATTAGAGTACTAGTAGACTGATTAATATCTTCAAACACTTTCATTTGAGTCCACAACATACAGAAACTTATTCTACTAACCCTAAACCTACCCTAACTAGTCTACTCTGAGAGTTAGTACACATGTGAATTCATGACAATTAGTTGACATGTAGTTACTGATAGCTAAGTAGAATAGCTAGTCAGAATAAACCGAAAAAACTTTTAAATATATAGACTGTAATTAACATTATGCAAACAGATGCAAACCGATAGAGTGCAATGAAATAAACACTTCAATTACTTTAAATAAAAGATGTTCCTGAATATACTTCCTGAAATACTACGACACAGCAAATACAAAAGCAAAGTTACATTTAATCTGGTCAGTTCAGCAGAAACACAAACACGTGTACAGCAGATTAATCTTCCTTTTGCAAACAGAGGGGAAATGAAGCTTGAGAAAGTGGATTGACATGTGAAAAGAGGGGCTCTTACTCCAGACGGTCAGGCTGATTTGTCTCTCGAAGCTTCCGGAGGGAAAGATGGAGACGTGGCAGGTGTATGTGGCCTGGTCGGCCTTCTTGGTGTTCAGGATTAACAGCGTGGAGTCCACCGTCAGGTCTGAGCTCTCGAACTGAACACGGCTCAGGAAATCAGGAAACACTGAAATAAAAACCACAGAAGGAAAGCATTATATTCAACTAGAGGCAACAACAGCACAAAGTAGACAAACAGTAGTTTTAAGAGTTTATAGTGAACTCCGGTTCCTTCTCTGAAAGCCCTATCTGAAATCAAAGGCAAACAGCAGTATTTGTGATTCAGTAAAAGTGTGAGGTGTAATGTGACTCCACTGAAACCAAACTCATTCTCTTGAGCGCTTATATTTTATCAGAATTCGTGTTTCATCGTAAAGAATCTCCAGAAGACTTCTTGCTGCTACAAAAAAGACTTCAGGTGCAATCCAACTTACAGGTGACCCGTGAAATCCTGTCAACATTTACACACCCACATGTCCTCTACGAACCAAGGTGACTAGAGTTAACTAAAACTAAGTTATATCATTAAAAAACTGTCATTGGAAATAAATTACAGGTCAACTTTAACTGAAATTAATGAAGAGATACTATTTTGATGTTTGCATTAGTGCAGTCTAATGAGTACCTGCAATTAATCACATCCAAAATACATTTATAATGTTTACAATAAGGTTCATTTGTTAATAACATCAGACATCAACTGAGAATAAACCCTTACTTCTACAGCATTTATTAACCCTAGTTCATATACATTTCACCCTTTAGTAATGCATTACTAAACATTACAAGTTGTGTTTCTTAGTTAATACACTAAGAACTAACAATGAACAACTGTATTTTCATTAACTAACATTAACAAAGATTAATAAATACTGTAATAAATGCATTGTTCATTGTTTGTTCATGTTAGTTAATACATTAACTAATGTTAACAAATGAAACCTCTTTGTAAAGCATTACCTACATAATATATCCATTGTGTATATTTATTACGCATATAATAATACACACATATTTGAATTATATATATATATATATATATATATATATATTTATATACACATTTTGTTTTTAGTTGTAGTTATTTGTTCAGTGTTTATATATATATATATATATATCTATCTATATCATATTTATTTATGTATTTATTTTTTATCTTTCTTAAACTTGATGTACTATAACTAAGACTAAAATAAGTTAATAAATCTATATATACTTAAAAAACTACTATAATAATATGTCAAATAATACTACAATAACACCACTCTAAGTATTTATCAAGTTATTTCTTTATTTCCTGATCATTTGTTTTGCTCATTTTTAATTTGGGTCTGTTCTTCACAGAAAAGATCAGAGATGTGGAAGATAAGTTATATCAGATACTGTTATGATATTTTATGCTTTTTGTTGCGACCCCAGTTCTTATTCACTGCCATTATATGTTAAACATCAGCAACGGCTCCGTAATGCTTCACAGCAGAACAAAAGTCAAACAGGTCTGAGTTGATGTGAGTAAATAATGGCCGAGTATTATTGATTTTGTAGTGAATTAAAGCAATGCACTTCAACACAGATGGCAGACATGAGCTAGTTCAGATGAAAGAGCTAATAAACACAATACTCCATTGAAATATCTGTCATGACAAATGTCTCTAGGTGACAGACGCCCGTCGGAACACAATACACACAAAACACTTTCCATTTAAGAAAACTGCTGGGGGGAAATCAAACTTGTGTCTGTCTGTGCTTTTCTGAGAGGAAGCGGATTTAAGAACAAAAGGCGGATGAATCACCGAAACACACCAGTGTTATTTAGTATCACTGTAATACTCTTACAGCTAGTTTATATCATTATTTCTATTTTAATTTAAAGTGGACAACTTTTGTGGTGCATACATTTTATTTACTTCATTTCAAGTAACAAAAATCTGCTTTATTTAATTTCTTTGAGAAACTATCACAGTGTTTTCATATTTTGACATGATTGGTTGTTATAATTTTATTTTTTTAGTTAAAGTTTTATCCATTTTGTCGAGTGTTTCTGTCAGTTTAATTATTTTTAAATAAGTTTATGTTGAACAATTTAACACTTTTTAAATATTTTATTTCAGTTAACATTTCATACTATTACAAATTTACTTTGTATAAGAGAAAATAAAAAACAATATTTAATTTTGTTTACAATTTCATTATATTTCCCAATAAATATTTAAAAAAAAAAAATTTCAAAAAAAATTTTCATATTTTGATATGATTGGCGTTTATTGTTATATTTTCTTAAAGTATTAGTGTTGAGTGTCGAGCAATTTTTCCATACTTGATTTTATTTCAGTTTATTTAATTTCAAGCAACAAAAATGTTTTTAGTTGTTGTTTAGTGAACGATAATAACCCTGATAATAACACGGCCAGGTCTCAAACACAACATATTTCAGCCCAAAATGAAGCCTGTTTTGAGGACAATTAAGATTTTTTGCATTGTGAAATCTGAGCCAGACACGCTCCTAACAGGTTCTGTGAGCTTCACTCAACTAGTTTGTGTTTGTAAATGCTGCAAACACACACACACACACACACACCTGTAGGCCCTTCAGTAAAGTGTCCTGTGATAATCTGTTCTCGTTCTCCCCCTGGTTTCTGTCTGGACCAGGTCACTTGCACCACCTTTTCCTCACTCTCCACCCTAAAGCGGCAGGGCAGCCGGGTCTGTGTGTCGGAGAAGGAGCGCAGGGCCAGGGACGGAGACGGCTCCAGGAACTCACTGTGAACACAGACTGAGACAAACAGAGACAGTGTGAATATCTGCAAGCTGCCCTGAATGGATTTACTATTAGATACGAGGTGAGGGCCGAGGACAGTTAATAATAAACCCATGCTATCATGATCCATCGCTCCTGCCCTGGAAACATGTCACAAAAACACAAGGACTTTCCCATGAAGCGCAACAAGAGGGTTTCAGATATGTGACCAGAAATCAATGCTAAGTGCAAAGAATAAAATACATCCCATATCGTTTATTGTTGCCATGCAAGGATATATTTACACACGAACACAAGCATGCAAGCTCTGGTGATTATGCATTTACAAAAGCATAACTTTACAGCCTACATGCTGTGGAATCATTATGCATGTTATTGGGCTTGATTCTATAGATTGATGTATAAAAATAACTTTAAAATAATTTTTTTTAATGGAATAATTGATTGAAGCTTTTGATAAAAAAAAACTTTGTTATGTCTGGTATCATATTTGGCTTTTATGGCTCATATTTAGAATATGAAGATCACTTTAATTCAGAGAACCAAACTGAGCAAAAATATTAATTTGCTGCAGATGCTGATATTTATGTGTGATTCTGATGCTTGTGATACTGATGTTAATCATTTAGATATCAGCGGTTGCTCTATATCTCCAGTAATACGTCTCAGTAAGATGAGATTGAAATTATCCGAGCATATAACGCAGTGCTGATGGAGAGCTGAAGAAATAAAGGCTCCTCAGAAGATGTGAGATGTTTTGGAGGCTTGTGAAGATCATTGCTCCGCTGAGGAACAGTGAAAGTAAAGCTCCTCAAAACATCCTGAAGATCAGATTCTTCTAGAAAATGATTGATGGTGAATCAAGTAAAGCTGAGCTGCTTCTGTCCAGAAAGAGTTCATCTGGAGATATGACCAAAGTTATTCTGATGCTTATTACTTCATAATTAAACATGAGAAGTGTTTCTACGATTATAGTAAAAGAGCTTTTACTGGAGAAAACACTCCATTAGACGACAGAAGACATGCAGGAGACTGAGTGTGAAACAACATCATGTCCATCAAGTAAAGGCCTTAGAAGGCCTTGATTAGAAGCTAATTTAATCTCACGCAGTGAAAAGCTCTCTCTGATAAAACCGCAGTCAAGAACCTGGACACAATGGCCAATCAGAGGTGTTCCAGAAATCAACAGATACTGCTCAACACAGCAAAAATACAACGTTTCTGATGTTCTCCAGAACCCAAACACCAAAGTGCACCAAATCAAAATGATTAGCCAATGTTTTGTTTTGATGGTTCTATTTGAGGGTGCTTTTGACCGCGAGAGGAAACGGATATGTGGAGTGAGAAGAGAGTTAACCATGTGAGCGTTGGCTGTAGAATACAAAATGAGCAAAGCTGTCTATTTATCTGTCTGAGCTGTCAACTCTCACACAGTAGACACTGTTCTCACGCTCTCGCACTTATTATACCAGAGCACTGTGAGACTGCAGTACAAGTGAAGGGACAGCTTTTTAGTGATTATATATGACCCTGCAGCATAGAAGCTCTCATCAGAGCACAGCAAGACACAATACACTGTATGGATCTAAATTATTAGTTTTTCTTTTAGGCCCAAAACATATTAGGATATTAAGTGAAGATATTTTGTGAATTTCCTGCTGTAAATATCAAAAATTGATTTTATTAGTCATTAGTAATATGCGTTGCTAAGAACTTCATTTGGACAACTTTAGAGGTGATTTGAATGGAAATGGGACTAGAAGGAAATGTTATCACTCAGTCTGGTTTGAGTTCCATATCAACTACTTAAACAATTACAAATACTCGTTAGGTTACATCCAGTAAAAGACATACAATCTAATGTAAAGCAGCTCTGGTGATTTGATGGCAAACCCATCTGAGCAGTTTGAGACTCACTTGAGATCTTTTGTGCATATTTATATTTGGGCATAGAATTAGGGTTCAAGTTCAAGGACGTTTCTGCTCATTTTGCATGATTGTGAACTCTTTTGGGCCTCCACTTTAGGTCCAACGTAAAAATAAAAAAGAAGCACCCTGTGCGAAACACAGATGGACCAGACACCTGTCTCTCAAAGTCAACAAAACGAGACAGAAAGCAGAAGACAGTGAGGCATAGTGAGAGAATGTCATCTTGCAGTTCTGGTTATTGTTTGTTCTCGTCTCAGCCGACAGAAAGACTGCACACAAACACGTCACACGCTTAAAACAACAACATACACACACACACACACACACACACACACACACTGCAATTCAAATAGCTTTATTGATATGACAAAAACTTAAAACAAACAAAAAAAGCATTAAAACAAAGAATGGTTTAGAACATCTGAACATTTATTTATATATTGAATATTAATAATAATATATAGGCCTATCTAAAATGGAAATGTCAGATATGTATATCTTTCTCTCTCTCACACACACTTCTGCATTTATTTCCTCAATGTCCGTCATAAATCAGTGAGTAATGGTTTTTGAAGCTGGTTGAACTTTAATTACAGTAGAAACATTTCTTAAGGAATGTCACTGCACCACATAACAGATGCATCACACACCCACACAAACACAAGATCTGGGCTAACATTTCACTATCTCACACTATTTTCATTCACCAGATTACTCAAGTGAGATTAAACATCTACAATCAGCATGAAACACACAATAAACAAACTACATAGGCCTGTGATGTACCACATAAAATGAGCAAGTGTGCTGAGAAAGAAAGACTTAACTAAAAGTATGCACTCACAAGCTATAACTGGCTTCTCAAACATGTATTTGTCTTACCCATCAGTCTGAAGACGATCGCACTGATGCAAGCCAGCAGTTTCGTCATGTTGCTGGTTTATTTTGTCAGGATATTTCTCTCTTATTCCTCAACACATATCCTCATGTTCTCACGCGTTTCTTCTCTTAATCCATCAAAACGTTTCAACGTTTGCCAATAGGCTACTTGAACAAAAAAAATGTGCAACATAAAATTGCAGTTCTGTCACAAAGCATGAGCTGAATGTCTACAGGACGAAACCAGCGCTGATAAACTCATGAATAAACTCTGTTTGAAGTCAGTTCACGCGCTCAGGTGAGCGTTTACACACCTGCGGGTTCGCTTAGGCTCCGCCCACCACTTCCGCGCGCGCCTTGGCTCACATGAACACTCACTGACCTTTGATTTAAGCACTGAACTGTAAACCTCTTCTTAATGAAATAAATTACAAATAACTAACTAAATAAATAAAAATTCTGTGGTGGATTTCTAGAAATGTATAAAAAGGTAAACTCTCCTGAAGGCGAGGGGAGGTGTGAAGTTTGAGGAATTTGTTAAGTTGGGTGTTTTGTGATGTAGATATGAACAGGACAAACCAGTTCACATAAATTCCTGAACTTTCTTGTGAACACACCAACAAAATAAGCCCAAAAAAAAGTCAAATGAAGAGAGATATATTAACATAACAATAGAATAAATGTTGTATAATTTTTGTAGTTGTATTGCTGTCTTCCACACTTTTTAAGTTATATGTATACAGGTTGATTTATGCAATAGTTATAGTTTTTTTTTTTTTTTATTTGATCGGTAACGTGGTGTATTGCTGGATACTAGTTCACTGGGATGTTCACTCTGGCCGGAGCGAGTTAGTTATTAAAACCTTTCCCAGGAAATGGTCGTGTTTCATAGCGCCATCTGCTGGTTACCATGGCAGCTGACTAATGTGTTAAGAGCCTTTTGCTAGTTATGAACACGTTATTTATGAATGTTCTCTGAACGTCTTTAAAACGTCTTTAGAACGTCTGCTTTTTTTAATGTTACAAAAATGTTAAGTGAACCTTCCTTTTTGATTATTTCCCCTACCCCTGATAGCACACGTACATCTAGGAGACGTCTGCATTTACATCTGCTAGACGTATTATTTAGGTTGTTTGCTCATTTGCAATACTTCTCCTTTTAGATGTCAAATAGACGTCTATAAGATGTCTTAAAGATGTTTATGATTTAGAATGTATGTAAAACTGACATCTGTAAGACGTCTGCCAGATGTTTGTAGACAGCAGATGCTTTCCAGATCATAACAGACATCTTGCAGACGTACCTGAGCTGATCTGGAATTATCTGAAAGCTACTTGTAACATTTAAAACAATGATGATGTTCTATTAACGTAACTGGATAACATTGTTTTTAACTTTGAAAGAAGTTCACCAGAAAGTTAGTATAAGTTCTGAGTGCGTTCCTTGTCATCTAGTTTGCAGTGTAGGTGTTTTATTTAGTTTAGTTAAACAACAGACCTAATGATATTTTTACGTGGTGTTGCTCTTTTGTTCTACTTGGGTTTTTGGGTTAGACGTTATACTTACACTACATTTATTAATTTAGCAGCAGAAATTAATAAATTAATTTTATTCATTGATAAAATTAATTTATTAATTAATAGCCCCCCCCGGCTCAAATCAGCCTAGGCTGGTTGACTGGTCTTAGCTGGTTTTAGTTGCTCGTTCCAGTAGGTCTCTCAGTGTTAACCAGCCTGGCAGGCTAGGAAGTGGCCAAAACCCATCTAAAACCAGCCTGATGACCAGCTTAAACCAGCTAAAAGCCTAGGCTGGTTTTATCTGGGGTTTTTTTCCCCAAGGAGGATAATGAGCTGTATTTGTTCTGCTAAAAATAACTGGAAGCAGTCGACACTGGCTGTGCACATTTACAAATAGCCACACGATGCTGACATTGAAACACACTACTGATCTGTCCAAATTAAAAATATAATTTTATTATGTTTACATGAAGAGCCTTATACATGTATTTTAAACATCAATTGTGACGTTTGTCTCAAAGACATATGCAGACAAGGACTATAAAGCAGAATCTCACGATCAACCAAGCTTGCTGCTAGTTTACTTAAACAAAGCTGAAATGTGACCCTGGAGCACAAAACCAGCCGTAAGGGTCCATTTTCTGATCTTTACATCACCTGACACCTAAATAAATAAGCTTCACATTGATGTATTTAGCCGAGACGCAACTATTTGAAAAGCTGGAATCTGAGGGTGAAAAAAATAGATATTGAGGAGATCGCCTTTAAAGGTGTTAATGGAAGTTCTTATCAATAAACAATACTAATCAAAAGTTTTAACGGTAGGAAAATTACTAAATATCTTCATGGAACACTGTTGATCATTTTGAGCCATATAACGTATTGTCTATTTCTACAAATATTCCTGAGCTGCTTATGCCTGCTTCTGTGCTCCAGGATCTCAAATACAGTTTTAAGGGCATGAACACTGAAGGATCTGCACAGTTTGGGAGTTTCTCAGGCCAGCGGCTTTTTCTTCCCAGGATGAAGAGTGTCGTAGGTGTCTGCGTCTCGCCGTCCCAGATCCTGAAGAAGGGTTCACACACATGAAATCACTTCTTACAGTCACTCACTCATCACAACAGATCACAAGAACACAGTACCTGATAAATGTCTCCTTCTTTCTTCTGAAAAACACAAGAGGACAATGAATGGAAGAAGTGACATTTCTCAGAAGACTCTTGCTCAAGACAGTGGTGTTAGTCCTCCAGCATTAGTCAACACAGATTCCGCTTTCTGTTCCCTTTTTTACGCTCTAATCTGCCTCTTTATTTCCTTCATTCTGTCTTTTGAGTCGACTATGAGGACATTTCACACATGATAACATTAATATGAAAAACCTCTAAGAGCATGTTTATCAGGCTGACCGAAGAGGTTTTATTATATGCGTTTGTGGGTTATGTTTATTTCAAATAGATTTGTTTTCACAGATGTGTCTGTGTGTCTAATTTAATATCAAAGACAATAGTCCCTTCTTATAGTGAGCTCTTCCTATGCTCTGGTAATGTTATATGAGTAAGCATTCTCTAGAAATGTTAACTGAATGTCTATTTGGTCTTTAATGTCATTTACACAGCGTTCATGGAAACTTTTTAGCTGGATATTCATCTAATATATTTTTTATGTTATATACCAATGTGCAAAAAGGTTCCATGTTTGTGAAAACGTAAGTTTATAACAAATGTTTTAATGTTTATTCAGAGAATATGTTTTCAAAACTTGATGGGAACATTATATGGAAAGGGTTTTTAAGAACATATTTCAGAGAGTGTGTCGTAAATGTTTACCCTAACAGGAACTAAATCTGACAAAACTTCCTTGTTTTAGAAAGCGGCATTAAATTATGCAAAAGTAGCGCTTCATGTATAAAACATTATAGTGTAGCCTCTGTACATCTTTTCATAAATAGTGCAAGAGTTTATTTGCAAAAACATAACTCTGTTTTCAAAAATGTTCAAAAATCATGTTTTTATGATGTTAACATGTTTTATTGTGTTTACTGCGTTAGTTGGCGCTGTGTAAGACAGCACTGTGTTACTGTTTTTTTTTTTTTTTTTTTTAATTATTATTATTTTAACCTAGTCCAAAAAGAAACCCAACATCTGCTGAAAAAAACATGATTTTTGAGAACTGTTAAAACAGGGTTATCTGTAATGTGATACACTAAAGATGTAACAATGAATAGAAAATTATTACAATTTGCAATTATTCATGAGATCACATAATGCATCACAAGACATAATAAATGCATTAAAACTACTTTTATAATGCCTAACATATGAAGGCTATAATTATTGTTAAAACTGTTTAAATGCATGTTTTACATAGAAATGTTAGAACTCTGTGGAACATCCCTATGTAGATAAATGTGTGTGTGTGTGTGTGTGTTTTTAATAGCTCTCTGTGGTCAGCTAAAGAACAAGAAACAGAAATGTGATGATAGAATCAGCAGAAACAAACCACAGAGATGAGCGAACCCACCTCTTTAGCTCCAGACGAACGCATCTGACGACAAACAAACAGTGAATGTTACTTTCATCATCAGAGAAACTCAGCTCAACATCAAAAACATATTTGATTCATAACTCTAAATTAAAGCAGTGAAGGCCAAGACACTTGAAGTATTTTTGATTTGATCTCAGAAACAAATTGCGATTTCAACAAAACAAACAGACTGAATGATGGTTTCAGTGTGATCTAGAACGCAGTGTGTTTAGGGGTTGTGCAGCATTCAGAAGTGCACTGAGGAAGTACATACATCCCCCTTTAATCACTACGTTTAACTTGAACGTGTTCATGAAAACATAAACCAAACGATGAGGCTTAAAGGACAGAGCCATACAGATTCCCTTTTTATATTCAGTATTTGTCTAAATTGTAGGCTTTTATTTATTTATTTATTCATTTAACATATATGTATATTCTTCAAAATAAAAATGAACTTTGCCATTTAGGGGACCTCATTCAGTAGCCTAGATGTTCGTCATTTATATTTTAAAAGGTTTATAGAAACAATAATAATGTATGTTTTTTGTGCTTCTAGTTAGGTTAAAGAATTAATTCAGGACTTGGAAAGAGTGAGTTGTCTTTTTAAAACTTTTAAAGCCAATAGATGAATGTATTAATGATGATAGATTTATGCTAGTAAACAATTATTTTTTAGTCATCATAAATTTTATTTAATCTCAAAAAGTGTCTGGAAAATGACCTTATTTGCCTTAATAATACAGAATACAAAGATGTGAGGTTATAGAAATTAAAATAGTTTTACCTTTAATCTGCAGTAAAGGACGGTTAACACAATGCCGTAAACAATCAGAATCCCATCCAGAATATAACACACTCCTCCATCCTGCTGCGCAGCTAAGAAACAAGACATTACACACAACATCATCCATCTTAAATGTAAAGAAATAAATCATTACTGTATGTATTTATAATAATTCAGTATAAGGATGTTTAATGTTAAATATTTAATGCAATATATTGTTTAATTATATAAAAGTATTATACGTATTTAAATGTATAAAGTAATACATTACAATATGAAATATTTAAAGCAATAATAAATATTTTAAAACGTTTAAACACATTATGCTTAAATATTTAAAACAATTATAAAAATGTGTAAATGTTTAAAGCAATATATCATAATGTTTACAAATGTTTCAATGTAGTATATTATAGATATATGTATATGTTTAATATATTTAAACATTAATTTAAATGACGATGTTTAAATGTTTAAAGCAATGCATTAGAATGTTTAAATACTTTACAAAAGTATAAATGTTTAGAAGCAATATATATTTGATAGATATTTAATAGATTATACATATATGTGCAATATATTTAAACATTATTATAAATGTTTTACAAAGAATAACTGTTTAAATGTTTAAAGTAATGCATTGTAATGTTTAGATATTTAAAACTATTAAAAATGTTTAAAGCCATATATTTTACTTTTAAAATGTTAAAGCATATAGTTTTTATATACCTAATACACAGGGATCCGTTTAAATTTATAAAAAAATAATAAAATAATAAAATTCACTCAGTAAATAGTAATAAATATAAAATTGATTTGAAAATTAATTTAACAAATTCCTTAAATCTGATTCCAAATGACTATGTATTTGTTTAATGGCGAACAGGAAGAGACGGTTTAATTTGACCTTTCCTAAACCCACTCGTACACTTTTCCGCAGAAGCATCTCAGGTGTATATCGGTCAGGATTTCTCCAGTGATTTTGTGCCGGATGAGGTTAGATTGGATCTGATCTTACCGACTCGTCCAGCGTTGAGCAGGAGAATCAGACAGACGTCCAGCGACTGCATCTTTCCTCTGAAATGAGCAGTGATGTGAAGAGGAAGAGTGAGCCTTGGCAGTAACAAAGAGTCATTTTTACAGGAAACTGTGGGCTGAGACAAAGTGTCCGAAACACACACACATGCGATTTCACACCAGCGTCCTTTTTTTCTCTCTCTCTTTTTTATTTTTACTTCTCATGCACACACAAAACTGAAAGCAGAGCACAGGTCCTTCCTGTTTTTCAGAGAAGTGAGGAGCATTTCAGACAGGGGACTGGAAAAAAGCTGCTGAGTTTAAATGACGTCTTTCCAGACAAATCACTTCAGAGAGTGGTTTTCCTCCTCAGGATTTTTCCAGAACTGAACATTCTTCAATTAGGTTTGAACTAGTGGAGCGACATTACAGCTGATGAGAACTCATCAAATAAAGTCCTGCTGGGATCATTTAAAGGGAAGCTATATAATTGTTCTTGTCCCACTTGCTGATATTTTTTCTCAGTTAAATTTTTTTTTATTGTAATTTCTGGATCAGTGCTATGAGGTTGCTGGGATGTGGGTGGTTGTCGGGGTGCTGCTATGGAGTTGCTAGGGTTTCTGGATCAGTGCTATAAGGTTCCTGAGCTGTGGGTGGTCGTCTGGGTGTTGCTATGTGGGTTTTTGTAGGATTAGTTGCTGGGATGTGAGTGGTTGTCGGGGTGTTGCTATGAGATAGATGTTGGTTGTCAGAGTGTCACTATGGGGTTGCTAGGGTTCTGGATCAGTGCTATGAGGTTGCTGAGCTGTGGGTGGTTGTCGGGGTATAGCTGTTGGTTATCAGTGTTGCTATGGAGTTGCTAGGGTTTCTGGATCAGTGCTATGGGGTTGCTAGGGTTTCAGGATCAGTGCTATAAGGTTGCTGGGATGTGGGTAGTTGTCTGGGTGTTGCTATGAGGTTGCTATTGGTTGTCAAAGTGTTGCTATGGGGTTTTGTAGGGTTTTTGAATCAGTGCTAAGGTTGCTGGGATGTGGGTGGTTGTCAGGATGTTGCTATGAGATTGATTTTGGTTGTCAGAGTGCCACTATGGGGTTGCCAGGGTTTCTGGATCAGTGCTTTGAGGTTGCTAGGATGTGGGTGGTTGCCTGGGTGTTGCTATGTGGTTGCTAGTGGTTGTCAGAGTGTTGATGTGGGTTTTTGTAGGATTTCTGAATCAGTGCTTAGGTTGCTGGGATGTGAGTGGTTGTCGGGGTGTTGCTATGAGATAGATGTTGGTTGTCAGAGTGTCACTATGGGGTTGC
>JAUCMT010000047.1:19272671-19283899 GCA_032357475.1 Enteromius thamalakanensis | reverse complement strand
ATATAAAATAAATTATTTTAATTAAATAACTTTTGTTATTTATTGAATAAATTTACTGTGCTTTCAGTGGCACACTCAAGCAAAGACCGGGCTCAACTGACTTCGGCTGCACACAGAGTGTGTGAACATCTCGCATAAGCTCTGGTTGTGTGTGTGTCTCTCTCAGGCGGATGGACGGAACCGGATCCGGCTGATTTCGAGCTGCTGGTGATGATGAGCTCGACGGTGGAGCCCACCTCAGCCACCTGTCAGGTGCGCACCTCCTACCTGCCCGACGAGATCCTGTGGGGCTACGAGTTCCCCCCCATCGTGTCTCTCTCTCCGATGGGCAAATACGTGGCGGACATGGCCTACTTCAACAAGGTGGTTAAAACCAAGACCCCGCTCCATTTCATCCAGACCCTGCCCAGCGGCACTGACGGTTGCCACAGAGACGTAAGCGGCTCGGATCCAGAGAAGATGCGGCTGGAGCAGAGCTACCGAGAGGACGAGAGACAGACGGACGGTAGGCCCGTTAGCGTCCGCATAAGTAACGTCTGACGGCTTCAAATGAACCCATCAGCCCCATTACAAGCAAAAATACAGTAACAGCATTTAAGCTCAGCAAGAAAAGAAATCTTTTTGTGTAGGTCTACAGCAAAAACACACAAATGCGTTGAAAACACCTAAAAGCGGGAAGACATGAGGGTTAATATTTTCAAACTTAGCATAATTTTTTTTTAAATGTCCTTAAAAAAGTAGGCCTACTGAATTAATAAATGCTGCATGAACAGCATCAGCCCAATAATATTTATATGTATAATATGAATAGGAAATTAATATTTTTTGTGTAAAGGGCTACAGCAAATACATGTGAATACTGTTGAAATAATGTGGTTTTTATATAAAAAAATACATTTAATTCGTTTATTTCATGTGCTTTTAAGAACTTTTTAAGAAAGACTATATGGAATAGTTGTATGCATGAAAACACACAAATGCATAAAAAAACACCTTAATGAAGTACAGCAAGATTATCAAATATGTCCTTAAAATCAAGCATGGAAATAGTTAATATTGCATGAACCACATCAGCTCAGTAATATTCAAAAGATATACATAAATACAACATATCTGTTGAACAGGGAACTTTATTTATTTGTGTTTGCTTATAGCATATACTATTTTAAAAATAATGTGATAATTTTACTTTAAAATACTTTAAAATTCATCTTAATTTCTTTATTTTATTTTTTAGCTTTTTAAGAGCTCCTATAATTTGAAGTACTATGTATTATTTTGTGCTAGATCACATTTAATAGTTTTGGAAAGTTGAAATAATGTACTTTTTATAATTTAAACAGGCATTTTCGTATTATTGCATTATTTTATTATGAGTTATAATTTAGCTCAGACTGAGTTTAAAAAACTACACATTTGTATGCGTGCAAATACACAACTGCCTTAAAAAGCAGAATTATAATTTAATCAGCCCATCAAGCACTGACATCATTAATATTGCATGAACATCATCAGTCCAATAGTATGAAAAAATGATGAACACAGCATAAGCGAAATCTATGAGCTCATATTATAGAAGATGAAATATTCATATTAAAATGTTAAGTTCCCAACACAGCTTTCCTTCTACGGTCGTATACATTGGAACCGAAAATCTCAATAATCATTGATGTTATACAACAAACAGCCAACTGCATAAAATCAGCAGAAATGTCATTTACCAACTTATCATTCAAAACCAATGTCAACAATCCTTCACAGAAATCATTGATATTGAAGGATAGCATGAACAGAACCATACCTGAAAATCCTGCATGTTATGGATCAACCAGCTTAATGCATAAAACAGCAGAATTATCATTCACCTTTACATTAAACAAATAAAAAATGCCCTTAAAATCAAGTGCTGAAATCATTAATATTGCAGGAACAGCATACAGGAAAACTGCCCACTTTTTATAGAAATATATTTTAAAATATATGTTTTATATATTTTAAATATCAATTACTTCTTAATGAACTTTTATGAGCTCATATTACTTGAAAGATAAAATATTTGTATTAAAATGTACATTGCCACCCTATAAAAGGCCAAACAAACGAGAAGACGAGTGACAAACAAACGCTAAACCTAAAGTCTTGATATGCATCAATCCCTCAAATGCATTTAGAAACAACAACAGAATGATTGTTTATAATGCACAGCAAGTAAAAGTTGACAGCAGGCTAGTTATGTTGCAGTTCTGGATATTTCTATGGTTTATCATTGCACTCAGAACAAACCTGTGATTGTTTGGTGCATGTGCTGTAAGAATGTGTTTATATGACTCTGACTGAATGTTTCTGTAATGATTTGCACTTTGGGGTCATTAGGAGCGTTTATTATTATCCTAACAAATCTGACAGCACTTTAGTACTTTACTCTCTCTTCATACGCAGAGACATGAATGAAGAAAGTTAGTTCTGAGCAAATCGGCAGCGTTTGCTTCTAATTTCAGGATGTGCGCTGAACTACTGGAATAATCCACTGGATACACAGTTAATGATCTGATGCTGATAAATGACTGTTATTTGCACAGCATGTGTTTTGATTGTAACAATG
This sequence comes from Enteromius thamalakanensis, assembly GCA_032357475.1. Taxonomy (NCBI): domain Eukaryota; kingdom Metazoa; phylum Chordata; class Actinopteri; order Cypriniformes; family Cyprinidae; genus Enteromius; species Enteromius thamalakanensis. The sequence goes on along the minus strand of JAUCMT010000047.1, from coordinate 19,281,297 downwards.
TGCTATTAAATAATCACAAAGAAATGGCAAGTAACACATTGAGTTAAATATGAGAAAGTTTTCTAATTAAACGCTCCGATAATCTGTTTTATTTACAATGCTGAAGAATGATTTTACAGCATACGAATGATTGTAACTCTTAACATGCTGCTTCTACAATCTCTTTAATGTGTCTGAAATGTTGATTCATGTGCATAAATATGTGTGCATATTAAAGTGCTACAACATTAAATCAGATTGTACGAGGAGTTTATGCATTTAGGGACAGAACCACGTCAGACTTTATAAACACTATAAAAACAAGATGCCTTTAAATATAAGAAAGGGAAATACACAGCAGGAATGATGAAGGAGAAATGAAGCTGACCTGTGTGCTGACGGATTCAGGACTGATTTCAGCTTCGACTTTGTCCTGCTTCTGAATACAAGTATTTCGCTCTCTCTGTTAGAGAAGGAATACTACACAAAAACTGCTATTATTATATCACTTCTTCTCTCTCTTAAACACACACAGATTCTCCAAGGAAAATGTGATGAAGATCTCTTAAATAAACACATCTTTTGTGCATAAATCATCAGAATCTTCAGATAAATTAAGTTCATAAAAAAAAAATGTGTAATCAGCCCAATAATACACAAAATTACTAGGAAAAATAAACATTTTAGCTGTTCACGTGAAGTACGTGTAAAGTTGAAGTTAATGTGCTTTTTATACACATCACAGCAATTTGCTATTTTTAAAAATGTTATTTTAAAATTATTCATAAGCTCATGTTATTTGAAAGACATAAAACACACAAATACATAAAAACACCAAAATGCATAATTCTTACTTAACTAAAAATTAAATTAAAATGTTCTTCAAAGCAAGCATTTTAAATAATTACAGCACCAGCCCTATATATATATATATCTGAGATTAGTAACACGGTTTAGGCTGAACAGAAGCATGTCATTTTATGTAGAACTAGTTCAGAATAAATACTTCTGAAAAGTGCAAGTATAGCAAAATGTGCTTTTATATTTTATTTATATTTTAATTAGCAATTAAAAAATATATATTTTGTAAGCTTTTATGATACATGACATATATTTTTTTTATCATTGCAAAGTTGTCACTATACACATTAAATAGAAAACTTGTATAGTTTTGAGAAGAGATTAATTCACAGACACAATTAATATTTGTCTACAAAACTATTTTCAAGTATTTAACCAGTAAACAGAGTATTATGTGTCACTAATATAAACCAAACATTTTTAACTATAGCGAGCAGTGGTTCAGAAAGCTGGAGATGAGCTTATAGCGCCACCTAGTGATCATATCATCTTCATCGTCTCAGTTCATTAAAACACCTTACATTAGATCCAGCCTCGATCTGGAGTAATATCAAACTATCAGTTTATTTATGGCTAACAAGAAAAATATATATTAGAATATATAGTAGCCTACACTTTTTAATAATGCATTTACATCACGTGTTCAGTCTCGTGCATGAATGATTTCTGTCGGTTTGTATTCGTCTTCTCAGTTTTTACATAAGAGCCGGATTCTGAGCGGATGTTTACAGAGGCAGAAATATTGATCAGCTCTTCTGTTCTTTTAATTCAACAGAATCTGGAAATCACAGTGAAGCAGTCACGCGCGTGTTAAAAAGCAGAAAACATTTAATGAAACATAAATAACGAAATATGTTTCAAAAAATCACCTTGTTACACTTATATATAGCCTAATAACCATGAATTATGCGTATTAGTACATGCCAGTAAACCTTATTAATGCTATAATAATTACATGTACGCTATAGTTAATTAATATTAATGTATAATTCCACTGTAACAATGACACCTGAGAAGGTGAGTAAACATTTCTAAAATTAAAATGAATGCATGCATAATGACGTTCAATATCTGACTGTTTATCAGTTATTAATGCATGAGTGATTGTTATTTGTGTCAGTATTTTGTTGATTTCTCTTCATTCGCAAAGATCAAAAAATAAATCACACCTAGCCTATAAACGCGTCAGGCCTATATTATTATTATTATTATTATTATTATTATTATAACAACGCATAAATATATTTTGGCTGCATTTAACAGTGAGGCAATGAATCTGAGGAGATTAGTTAATGTAACGAAGGCAAACAATAAGAATAACCCGGTTTTTCTGATTGGCAGGCGGTGAAGAGTCTCTACAGGGCTTCAGCTGTTTTTCTCTGATCTGAAAATAAGTCGGAACTTTCATTATAACAGGCCTGGATCACAGTTTGAAGGACTGAAACACATTATTACTCAATTTATACACAAATAATGACATTTTCTTCTGCTGGCATCAGTCAATTATTGTAATAATACGTATTTTCTCAAATCTATACTGTTGTTAACCATAATGTAGGTCTATTATTTTCGCATATGCCGTACACAAAAAGGACAAGAATTAATTTTCACTTCTACATTCGATTTGTATGAGACGAACAGATTAAATATTAACGAGTTATTATATTTTTATGAAACGTCAGAGCCATGCTACACAGAAGTTACTGAAAGAAACATTCTCTAGTTTTCTTTTCGTCTGTTTGTTTTAAATAAAGATCGTCTACAAAACATAAAAATAACACGGGCTAGTGAAGTTCACGAGAAATATTATTTTTGTGTATCTGCTATATGGAAAAAAAAACAAAAAGAGAATATCATTTATTGATTAAGTCCTTTTAAAAAAGAAGAAACCCTTTTTTTAATAGTATGTTTAAATCAAAATCCAAACATTATTCTGAACTAAAACTATAAGATAAAGTTTTCTCGTACACATTTTTGGAGACAGAACACGAGAAAGAGTGTGAACTGAGTTTATTTCCGTCTGTTTGTTCACAGCGAACGAAATGAAACAGAACTGAAGATTGCCATCAGCTAACGGGCCTCACAATTACATCTGCTTAATTCTCTTCATCAAACCTTACACCAGAAGCAGCAATATCAAAAGAACGCGTTTTCTTATTATTTTAAAGCGCGTTTCGGGGTCATTTAATCTCTTTATTTGTAAAAGAGTGTGTTTTAGAATAACAGCACAGACTGAAGCTTCTCACATCTAGTTTATTTCTTAGCGAGTACCTTCAAAAAATCTTACTGAAAAAACAAAAACAAAAAACAAAAACCATCTGAAAATCTGTGATCCTGATCTTTTCACATCATGATGACACGAAAGAGCCGTTCTATAATTAATATATAGACTTCTGGCTGAAGACACTGAAAAACAAAGGCCTGTTTTTTAGCAGTGACGCCACAGAAGAACCATTTTGGTTGCTCCTAGACCATTTCTTAAAAGAAACATTTTTTTTCTTCGTGTTAAGAATAGTTGAATAACCTAAAGCACCTTTCTGTAAATATAAAGAAGCTTTAGAAAGCAATAGAAAGATTGCACGGGTGTTAAAAGTTAACTACTGATGCCATAACACGTTTATTTTCAAGAGTGCGCATTTCACTTTTTTAAGTGACCATCGAGTTTCGAAGACATTTTAACCAAAACAGTTTATTGAAAGCAAATAGAAATTAATAAGTGCTGGTTTGACAATCCAAAAATGTAAAAATCACAATGGTCCCAAACAATCTCGCCAATGCTTTTCGTTCTATTCTGTCCTCAAATGAATTTTCGATCAGGAAACTGAAGGCATTTCTGTCGTAAATCGTGTTTATCCTGAAGCGATCACATCACAAACTACTGATTTAGAACTTCACAAAATTATCCAAGCAGTCCAGAACATCTATAGGGACCGAGATCTGTTCAGATCTGTGTTTGTTCTTCAGCAACGAAAAGATACCCTGTTTACCTTGATGGATGCGTAAAACAGACCCAGTTCCATGTCCCCTTCGCACACATTCTCACGGTTCAAATGTCAATCCGAGAGTGCAACGACGAGTTTTTGACCTCGTGGTCCCAATACGAGTAGAGCTCTGGCGGCTGGCGGGAGCAGGTGAACTGCAGAGCGGCCGCGGAGTTGGACGGAACCGGCGAAGGCTGCTGCGTCGCCGGCGATGCCTGGTGCTGGTGATGTCCCATCCCGCTGTACGAGTTCATCATGTTCGGCAGCCCCATGGCTTGCATTCGACTGTAGGGGTTGTAAGACGGACCTGACAGTCCTTTCATGGCACCCATATTGCCGTTGGCCATTTGGCAAGACGCGTAACTCATCGGCGGCGCCTGCTGCGCAAGCGGCCAGCTGTTGTTCATGAAGCCGGATTGAAGGTACTTGGGCGCGGGAAGGAAGCTACCGTATCCATCCCCGCCGAAGAGAGCCTTACCCGGCTGGAAGTGAGCCGCCGGCGGTCTGAAAGGGCGCTTCATGCGCCTCCGCCGCCGGTAGTTGCCCTTCTCGAACATATCCTCGCAAGCCGGATCCAGAGTCCAGTAGTTGCCCTTGCGCTCCCCTCCGCCTTCACGCGGAACTTTAATAAAGCATTCGTTGAGACTCAAGTTATGTCGGATGCTGTTTTGCCATCCCTTCTTGTTCTTCTCGTAGAAGGGGAACTTGGTGATGATGTACTGATAGATGCCGGACAGGGTGAGTCTCTTTTCCGCGCTTTCCCGGATGGCCATGGCGATCAGAGCCACGTAAGAGTAAGGCGGCTTTTGAGACGCGTCCACCTTCTCAGAACTCGGCTCTTGCAGCGGCGCGTCCTTCACGAACTCTTCTTCTTTCTTTACCGCGTTCGTGTCGTGGACCATCAAAGCCATTGCGTCATCGTCCAAGCTATGGTAAGATGCCATCACTTAAAAAACACAAGCAAACAACACATCAAAACAAAGTCTGGTTTGGTTATAAAGCTGCGCGGTGATGAAGCTCTGTTCTGTGAGCCCCGTCTCATGAAAATGCTTAGGCCTATTAATGACATTTTTAATTGTGTCTTTTACGTGCCTTTTATTAAGCTGAAACTGACTTTGGTGTGTTTACGACACGCACGTGTTTGAGGTCAAAATAATACTTTGTTGGCGCGCATATAATACAAACCTACCCCACACCCCTAAACTTACCGATTCCGTATCACACGAACGCGAAAGTCCGTTTCTGCGTATAAATAGTACGCTAAATAGAAGCGCGTGAAATTGAAAGCCACGTTTATGAGATATGTTTGGTACCTGGTTTTAGCTCTGGATGTTTGGTGCGCGCATCGGGTCACCGCAGATCCATAAATGACTGGACTTTTGAGTGAAATAAAATACGCTCCTGCTTTGGTAACGCTCGCTTGGGCTGTGATGGACTCGAGGTCTCGATGTGGTTTAAGCTCGAAGGCTCTTCTGGAAGATCCTGCAACTTTTTTTTTCCTCGAGTGAAAGGCGAAACTCTGCTGTCGTCAGACTCAACTCGTGCTGGTGTTCACATCATCATCATCATCATCATATTCCGCTTTCGTCACGTCTCTCTCATCGCTTCACAAACCAAACGGCGCGTTTTCGAGCAGAATAACACCTGTATCTCTGAACGCTGTGGGAGTGAGATATTAACGCTTTATATTTATTTTGCTCGTCAAAACAGCCTCTTTATTATCAATGTGGCCTATTTAATTTTGTATGATAACAGAAAACATTTGTTTCTTTTCCGTAAACGAGAATTATCCTTCACCACTTAATAAAGACCAACACAGTCTCACGGCAGTTCGTGACTTAATCACTAAATTTCATTTAATCTATTTTTTCATGGCAGGGACACGTTTATTTTCGTAAGTCCAGCACGTTTTTTAAACCAAGATTGCATTGGATGCATCCATTCGATAAATGTCTATTAGTACATATTTGTTTTATCTTATTTTATTAGTAAATTACCACCATATTTGAACAACTGTTAAGCATTATTATAACGTCATTGTTATTGTTAAATTGCATATATAGTATTTTTCTTGTCATTATTTATGTTGTGAATATTTCTCTCTCTCTCTCTCTCTCTCTCTCTATAATCTGACTTTTTTTATATTTATTCCTATCCCATTCCTTAATAACAGATAGGCTATAAATAAAATAAATAAAAGCCAAATAAATATTCGCTAAATATTGAAAATAAATACATCGCATGTAAATTAATAAAATATTTATTTTTAAAAGCCTTTTGTTGTGCAAAAGACTATTTAATGCATTAATGTGAAGTGTTTGTTTTTAAAGAATAGGTGCAGATATCGATCTGCAAGTGTAGTGTATTCACGCAGTCTCTGTCTCAGGTGTAACAGCTGTGTGTTGTGTCTGTGTGTATGTGTGTGTCAGCAGCATCTCTCGGCTCCTTCACGCCTCTGAATCTGAACAGAGCACGCGCGCTTGTTTGGTGTTCTACTGGAAACAGCGCAGTCGATCTGTCGCCCCTTTCACTTACAGCACGACAGCCTTATCACCTCACCGATTCTCAAAAACACATTTTTATATTAATCCACTTGCTTAATAGGCACACAGCCTATGTGCCTAAATACAGTCACATGAAAATGCGTATAAATATAGTACGCCAAATAAAAACAGAATCGTTTTTTATTATGCGTGTATATGATACTCACTTGTTTGGCGTGAATATAATGCGCAGTGTTTGCATGTATATCATACGAAATGTGTTGGCGTGCATATGATACGAATCTGTCTTACAACTTTAATCATAGTTGATTATAATACATTTTATAAGCACGCCAAAGTTACATTTTTGCGTATAAACAGTATGTCAAAGCGAAACATAAACTAGTGTTATTGATAGACACTTTACAGCATGTGCTAATAAAGCCTATCAGGCCCCGTATATGGATTAATAATAATATCGAGTGAAGGTATAGGTATATACTGTAGACTTATTTTACAGAATATGTTGAAACTGCAAAGCAAAGAAGCAGCAGGTAATCTCAAACACAGCATCACCTCACAGGAACATTCAGCATTTCAAACACAGACATTTCTATTCTATTAGATGCTGAAGTGTCCCAGCAGGCTCATATTTTCAATAGCACATTTAAGGGAAAACTCAGAAACTTCCTGCCAAGCTCTTTGAAAGGAGGATGTTTATGGTTCAAAGTGCAAGAATGCAGATGGACTGAAGCTCCGGGTCAGTGGGACGCCGCAGACCTGATCAACATCACAACCTACAACATCAGCCCTCAGCTTCAGTGCAGACTCATTTACTCAAGGTGTTTCTGTGTACAACAACCACCCGAGGAGCCTGGAGAGATGATGAAACCCTACTCAGAATATGGCAGTTTATGTGCACCATTAGGCATGGAAAATACTCACATAAATCAAACAGGTCCTAAATAGAGCTTTACTTCCTTTATAAGATCTTTTGTGAGTTCTTTAGTTCTTAAGAACCCAAAATCAAAAATACTGACTTCAATAAAACATTGAGATTTTTTTTTATAACAGAAAAAGAAATAAATTAATGTATTCATCACTGCAAACCAAATGGCTGAGTGGCCATTAATATGTATTAATATATATTATTAATATACAGTATATATTCAATTTTTGTATTGTACATAGATTTTTCTCCAAAAAATGCTTTACCATGTTCATAAACTATGTGTGTTAATCCGAAATGGCTTGATAGTACATAATACTGGGAAAACAATCATTTGAAAAAGATAAATGTGAAATCTGTCACTTCAGCTGAGCACTGCTTTATTCTTCAGTGTTTCTGTGGTCCGAGCCGCCCGAGCGTTAATGTGGGGTGGAGGGGCTTCCTCACTTTGTAAAGCCCAGGATTGACCTCTGCCTTAAATTACAAAGCCCATAGAGCGCTCGCTCTTCCTGAAGCGTTTCTGCCTTAAGAGCAAGAGCATGTTTTCCTTTCTTATCAACCGCAGGAAGCATATGGGAAGCTCTCCCAACAACCTGCCTGTCAAATTATTATAATACATTACGGCCCAAAGCATCTGCACACATTCAACTGTGATTGAACACTTAATGATTAATAATTTAATGACTGCAGGTGATTAAATGGAATAAAAGATTGACTTTACTGGTAAAGCAGGTGAGTTAATGACACTGCTTTGAGTAACTAATATCTGTATGCAGGTTTATTACAATTCATTAAAATGGGAATTTATCAAATTAATAACCAACAGTAACTTTTATACATTGTTATAGGAAAATGCAACCATTTTCATTTTGAATTGTGACAGACTGATTTGGATAAAACCTGCAAATAAATCTGCATTAATGTATGTATACACACAGTGTCCTCCACTAATATTGGCACCGTTGGTAAATCTGAGCAAAGATGGCTGTGAAAATAAATCTGCATTCTTTATCCTTTTGATCTTTCATTCAAAACAATTCACACAATTCTAATCTATCATTGAATTAAAACAATTGAAAATAAAGAGAAATTCTTGTGATGAAATAAATGTTTTTCTCCAATACATATTGGCCACAATTATTGGCACCCCCAGAATATTTTATGAGTAAAATATCTCTGAAGTATATTCCCATTCAATTTCACAATTGTGAGCACTCCAGGGTGATTATGAACACGAAAATATCCAGCCATGGTTCTTGTTTCACAGAAATATATTTAAGAGGAAAACAAATTCTTTTAATCATCAACACAATGAGAAAAAGCAAATAATATATTTATGATGTGCAGCAAAAGATAATTAAGCTTCACTAATT
>JAUCMT010000047.1:19255269-19272571 GCA_032357475.1 Enteromius thamalakanensis | reverse complement strand
GACTACAGAGACCGTCTCTGCATTTGATAAATAAATAGTTTAATTCTCGTCATTATACATTACCATCACTCTGTTCTTCTACTTGATAATGTTCAGTGCCTTGCTACAATCTGTATTGTTAACAGCGCCATATAAATAAAAGTAACTGTTTGATTAACATCCATTGCTGAGACTTTGATACAGACACACATATCTCCAGATTTGATGAAGAAACAAACTCTTTCTGATCTCTAAGATACCTGATAAATCAAAACTAATCAATATAGAATTAAATCAAGAGTTGCAATAACATCTATTTATGAAATGTGCATCACTATCCAGCCCTAGCTACTTCTGTCATCAGTAGATTTGCTGAAAGAGAAATCAGATCTCTACACTGAGTGTGCAGTTTCTGGCTCGTGTTGACTTTAACAGGACAGCTTGATATTTACCACATTAGCGCGGGCGAATATGATGGGCAGCCCGAAGGCGGACACCACAATGCCTGTGGTCAGGAATATGGCCATCTCTTTGCAGGCATTGCTGGTTGAATCTGTGTCGTCCACCACACGCCGAGAGATGCAGTATGGGATAGGAGACAGAATGTAGAAGAAGAGCAGGAACAGAGGCCAGTACGCACTGCACACAAACACACACAGAGTTAAGAGACGCTCTACACACACACACAGAGAGAGAGAGAGAGAGAGAGAGAGAGAGAGACTCACTTATAGACAGGCAGAGCACAGCCCAGCATCAGGAACATCAGACCGATGGCTCCTCCGAACGACAGACTGATGAGAGCTAAAACACACCTTCAGTGTTAGCACACACCTCTCTGATCAGACCTGCCTTTACTTGACTCAAAGTACAGCAAGATTATGCTATTTACAATATCTGTGTGAAAGTGTATTTCTGTGATGTTCAGCATCATTACTCCAGTCTTCAGTGTCACATGATCTTCAGAAATCATAATAATATACTGATTTACTGATCAACACACATTTCTGATTATTATCAGGGCTGAAGTGTTGGGGATCAAAAATTAACGTTTATTTTGCAAAAGATAAATGCTATTTTTTTATAGAAATGCTTCGGAACTTTCTGTTCATCAAAGAAACCTGAAAAAAATATACTCCGCTGTTTACAAAATGTGTCTTGAGAAGCAAATGATGTCATTAGAATGATTTCTGAAGAATCATGTGACACTCCACATCAAAGGATGAATTTTAAAATATAAATTCAATAAGAAAACCAATCTTTAAAATAGCTAAAATATTTATTTTTTGCTGTATTTTTGACTAAAAATAACTAAACTGCCAAAATAATTTTCTTCAAAATATATTTAGTAAAAGTTAAAGAAAAAATGAACATAATAATCAAACAAAGATAATATTTTTAATTAACAACTTAATGTTTCTATTTACTTCCTATAACACATCGTCATCATCCTGCACATGAACTCTAAACTCAGAGCCAAATAAAGCAACATCATGCACATTCTCTTATATACATTATACACAGTATATACAAAATAATGTGAGGTTTTTGTGTTTATTATTCCTTGATTTTCCCAATGTGAAATATCAGTCCTCTTGTCTAGTTAAGAATATTACAAAAAAAAATTCTCCACCATAAGACTCATGTGATGATCAGATGATCCACTCACTACTCAGCATAATTTACAATACACACACAACACTGTGTTATATATATATGTGTATATATGTGTGTGTGTGTGAGTGTATATATATATATAAAAACGTGTAGTTTATGTATCAGAAGTAGTTCCATATATATATATATATATATATATATAGACTAATAACTACACTGAGGACTGTTAATATTAATACTGAGGTGTATTAACATTGTAAACACAAACAGAGCTGGTGTGTGTTTGTTTCGACGGAGGATGCAAATCTGCGGCCGCTATTAAACCCTTCCGCGCCATTATTCCACGCAAACACACACACAGCGCAAACACACACAGGTTAAGCCGCTCACCTTTGATGCCCGCCATCGCACTAATTCATAAACACTATAACGAACAGGTTTAATAATTAAAGCTAAAGAAACTCCTCGCGCTTCTGTTCCTCTGCACCGCTATAGCTGCCCTCCACACTGCGCGTGCGCGCCGAGACTACTTCCGGTGACCGCAAAAAACGAACGTTACAAACATCTCAGACGAACAAGAGTGTAACAAACAATATATAATGCATGAAAATAAACACCGGAAACACTTTATCCACATATCACAGTATTATATTCCAAAGGAATGCATATCGTTGGGTTTTTCCATTGTTTAAGTTTTAAAAGAAATGTATATGTTTCCCGTGTTAAATTGTTATTTCTTGGAAATATTTTCTAAATCATTTTTATTTAAATAGTCGAAATAAATATATACTGTCGCTGACTGATCTGAAGCAGCGTCTCTTTAAGACGAGTCAAGTCACTCGGCGGCCATCTTTAAAGCGCCTCTCGGGCAGCAGTGCAGCTCATATCTCTTTAAACATCCAATTCTCCAAAGCGGTTTACTAAGCTTATGATACATTTAATATTTGACTAATTTCACTAATGAAATCTGACAACAACTGTGATAAATAAATAAATATAAATAAATGTTGTTTCTTTTGCTCAAATAGCGTTATAAAAAGCGTATTTCTCATGCGAGATCAGCCAGAGCGCATGCGCGGTGACTTCACAGATGGCAATTATTTTATTTTATTTATTTTATAGTCTTTTGTCTGAAGTCTCTCAATCTCTCAGAAAGCTTTGTTGTCGTAAATTATAAACATAAATATAAAAACAGCAAAGCATTCATATGTATTTATTTATATGCATATATATGACGTGTTGTGTTTTTTTATTGCAATAAGCTTGCTGTGTTCATAAATGATTAATTGTGTTCTAAAAACGAGTAATAATCTTGTGTTTATGCGCAACATAGCGCTCCCTGCTGGGCGAACCGGAAACCACCGAGTGCAGATTCCCTGTGCTTTTGTTTTTGATGTCTCACCGGAAATTGTGTCCGTTTGTGTGTCGCGGAAGGTTCCGCGCTGATATGGCATCGGTGAGATGTGGTACTCTGGAATATCTTCCTGAAAACGTTATAATTGATATTTTATCTTATTTAAATGTGCGAGAACTCGTGCGAAACTCCAGGTATGATGTCGCGGGGCGCACGGCTGCCATAATGAAACCGTAACGTTAGTAGTTACACGCGAGACTAATTCAGTCAGGAAAATTGTGTTTTGATCAAGTAAAGTGATTTATAAAAATAATTTAGTGAAGGCTGATCATGTGAAAACATTAATTCCGCGTGGTTTACGGCGTCAGATATGAGAGATTTAGTGATACATACAGATATCAGGCGACCGGAAGTCATCAAACATAAACAAACAAACAAAAGCGCAACAATTTTTTTTTTTAAATAAAAAAAAACATACTGTGTGTGTGTGTGTGTGTTTTAGGGTGTGCAGGCGCTGGAAGCAGCTGGTGAAGGACCAGAGACTCTGGAGAGCTGTTGATCTCTCCACATGGAAAGGGGTGAGCCTTTTACTCGGGAGTTTTACCTTGATTTTACTGTAAAGCGCCGTTTTACTACTAAATAATATCTTAAATATCTCTAAATTATCCACAATTTATTTCTATAATTACCAATATTTATGTAATTGCATTATAAATAAGTGCATATTGATAGAAATGTCTATATATTTATTTTTCGCTGTCACACCAAAACAAAAATTTGTATATAATATATGTTGTGTGTATATATATATATATATATATATATATATGTGTGTGTTCGTATTCTGTGTATTTATTATGTATATATAAATGCACACATACAGTATATATTTTGAAAATAGTTACATATATTTACATGTGCATATTTATATTCACATAATTTGTATGTAATATAAATATATTTAAAATATAAACATAACATATTTAAAATATTTTCTAAATATTTTGTCTATATTTATATTCATATAATGTGTGTGTATATATGTATATACATATATTTAATATGTAAACAACATATTCTGAAATGTATACGTGCATATATAAGTGCCTTTAATACAATTCGTTTATCAGTGCATCTTAATTAAAAAAAAACATGTGCTTGTCGTCATAAGCTTTCAGCAGAATGTAATCCTTTTCCTCACTTCTTAAACATCCTAAAAAAATAAAGTTAAGTGTGTTTATGGAGCTTTATTGTTGGATTGCAGTTGCTCTGCATTGGGTGTGTGAATAGTTTTTGATAAAGCACTGATATATTGCTTAAAATAGAAACAGTGACTCTTCAGTGGTCCTGCATCACAGATGATATGTGTGTGTGTATGTGTGCTCAGCTGACGTCTCGAGCTCTGTGGGTTTTGCTGCGTCAGTATCTGGGTCATGGCCTGCGATGTCTGCGTCTGCGCGGCCTGCTGCTGTCTGCGCGCCGTGGAGCCTTCCTCACCGAGTCCTGGCTGCAGACGCTGCGCTCCAAGTGTCCTCGTCTGCGCAGACTCTGCCTGCAGCACACTGACCTGCGGGGCCTGCGCAGCTGCTCTCTGCTGCCCCCGTCGCTGCAGGAGCTGGAGCTCCGCTCGTGTGAGGTCCCGGCCGGGTTCTTCGCTCAGGACCCCAACACAGATGGCACTGCGGGCATGGAAACGCTGGTCCTGGACACTGTGCCGTCATTCTCGGACCAGCATCTGCGCAGTTTGTGCAGCTGGAGACATCTGCGGCGCCTGGAGCTGCGGGATCTGATCCGCGTGAGCGCAGGCGGGCTCGGGAGCTGCGCACAGGCGCTTGGATCCCTCACACACCTGGAGCTGGAGACCCGGAGCTGGACGCAGATGTTGGCGCTGGGACTGGGCCGGGGCTGGCCAGGGCTGGACACGCTAGGTCTGGGCGGGAACGAGGTCAGTCCGGGGCTGCTGTCCGTCAGTCGTCTGCAGGATCTGCGCTGGCTGCATCTGCGCAAGTGCAGACTGAAACAGAAGATGGTGCTCAGATGCTGCAGGTGTGCAGATGATGTTATTTCAGTGTGTATGTGAGAGTGGAGCAGTCAGCATTCTTAGAAGCTTAGACTGCAAGTGCTTTGGTGAGCAGACGATACTTCATTAAAACATTGTGTGTGCAGGTCTCTGTCTCAGCTGCGGCTGCTGGAGTTCACTGAGGTGGAGTTTGTGGAGGATGAGGATGATCTGAGAGTGGACGACGAGCAGCAGAGTGATGAAGACGACCCTGTGCCGAGTCTCAGACGCTTGTTACGCTCGCTGCTGCCCAGCTGCAGAGTGTGTTTCAGCCGCTGCACGCTGACCATCAACACAGACTGAAAACACACACACACACACACACACACACACTTACCTCACACAGCATGACCTCTGCTGTCAAATAAACAGATTCTTCTGTCTCTGGTGAATATTGTACAGGTTTTGTTGCACTGACTGTTCAAATGACAAATTGCAATTATTAAATCTTCTGGGATTTAAACTTCTGAATGCATTACAGTAATTTTGTACTATCACGATAAAACATTAAAAAAATTGATTTTATAAAAAAATAAAATAATAATAAACTATTGATCCCGAAAAAAGGCTTTATTGTCTTATGTGAAATGCAAAATAATTTCCCTTTTTTCATACAGGTGAAATTAGATGTTTTTGTGAGCGTTTCATCATTTTAATCTTTATGTAGTTATGCAGCGTGACAGGCTCGATATTAAATATTGCATGATTTAAAAATATTACATATGAACATGTTCTGTTAGGGTTAGGTTATAGTATTTACAACTACATGCATGTATAAAAACAGACGAACTCAGATTCATACATTTCTGCGCGTCTCCGCGCCGGCAGGTGGCGACGTGAGCGCGCTGGCGCTCGTGCTCGAGTTCAATCAGCGAGAAGACCGTTGCTGTAGTAACGCGGACGTGCTCGCGCTTGAGGCTAAACGTGTGAGTAAATCATCTTTTCCATAAAGTTCATCTTCACTGTACTATTATTGCTCAGCTGAGAGAAGTGTTGTTTTAATTACTGAACACAAGACGTTTGGAGTTGATTTAGAGAGATTCAAGCCGTTTATCTGAAACGTTCTCGAGCTTGTGATTGTTGTGTAGTAGCAGAACGCTCTGGTGAGAATCTCAAACATCCTCCAGCCGCAACATCTTCACGAGGCGGGCTCAGAACGTTTAGCTGGACGCTTGTGTGACGCACTGTTCGTTTCAGAACGTTCAGATAACTAACTAACTATCTAACTAACGTTCCCACAAAACTTGTATAAAATGTATTTTGCTGCTCATTACCAATATTTATGTCATATGAATTTCTATTACAGTTTGCAACCCCACATAAAACCCATACATTATATATATATTTATATTTGAGCCTGGAGAACAGCAGCACTGGTATATAGCACAATGCATGGTATGGGTCAAAATGGCTGATTTTTCTTTTATGGAAAAAATCATGAGAATATTAAGAATAAATAAATGTCCTACTGGAAATATATCAAAACTTCGTTTCTGAATAGTAATATTAATTACTAAGAACTTTAAAGAAGATTTATAGATGTTTTTGCTCCCTTGGATTCAGAGTTCGTATAAATCAGTTTCAGAAATGTGACCGCTATAACTGGTTTAATCACACACGTGTAATTGTTATTACTGTAGAAGTAACAGTGAACGTTGATGCAGTGTTTATTTGTGTTGTTTGCAGTGAATATCTGCTTCAGTGGAGATAACAGGGAGACGATGATGATGATGAAGATGTGAAGGTGAGATGTCTTCATTAAAGAGTCTGGTTCCTGCGCGTTTCCTCACACTCTCTGCTCACCTGGTTATCGTTATCACCATCTTTTGGTCACGGGTGAGACGAGAACACACACCTTCACAGGTATACCAGGCTTTCAGAGTCTGATGACTGAAGTGTGTGTGTGTGTTGCAGGACAATAACATCCAGTCATGTCTGCCCCTGGAGTTCACTGAAGAACAATTCAAAACTGAAGACACACGGTAACATTTCATTTCAGGACTCAATTGCTTGTCTTTAGGCTACATAATAAACGTATTAATAATGTGTTACACCATTTGAGCTAATTAAGCCATGTTAAACATCTTCATAATGGTGTTCCATGTGAGGAAAACACTTAGCGCTAAATGAAACGTGTTGCATTGGTATTATGGATCATATCTACTTGTCTGTAGATTATATGATCATTAAAGCTGTGTTTCCTTTCTGGCTGTCTTCAGGCTGCTGGTGGCTCTGTCTGTGACTCTGGGGCTGTTTGGGATCGAACTGACTGGCTTTTTCTCTGGAGTCTCCATGTTCAACAGCAACCAGGCCCTGCTGTGTATCCTTACACACACACATGCTCTCTCTCCCACACACACACACACACACACACACACTCATATAGTGTCTCCATGTTTTCTGGGGTCTCTTCATAGGTGTAATGGTGTTTCTACTGTACAGACTGTATGTGATATTGTCCTACACTGACCCTACACCTAAACCTACCCCTTACAGGAAACACAACACACTTTTAGATTCTCAATACACTTGATTCTGTGTGATTTATAAGCTTGTTTCCTCATGGAGACCTAACAAATGTCCCACAAGATCAACATTTACTGCTATTCCTATCTTTGTGGGGACAATTGGTCCAAGGTGATAAATACCAGATGCACACACACACACACAGGAGAAACAGTAAGTGTGTGGAAATCTGCTTTAAACACAGCTTCAGTGTGAGACGATGAAGCAGTGACAACCACAGCATTCGTTTGATTCGTTGTTTGAAAAATTTACAGGTGCATTTCCACAAAAATCATTTCTAAGATGATTATCTATACCACTTGAAATATTCATGGGCCATAAATATCTGAAAAATATGAGAAGTCATCGCTGAAATTGTCCTTCAAGATTTACAGATATTTTATTTCTGAAACAAACAAATGCTTAAATTCAGTGAGGATGCATGAAATTAATCAAAAGTGAGAGTAAAGACGTTTAAAATGTTAAAAACGTTTTCTGTTTCAAATAACTGCCTTTGATCTTCTGATCTGTGAGTCCTGAATAATAAAACATTTCAGTTTTCACACAAATATTGTGAAACATTGTTAATAATCAGAAATCATGTGCCTGGAGCAATAATGCTGAAATTCAGCAGAACATTACAGAAATAAATCTTTGACTGTATTTTTGATCAAATCAGCATATGAGGACTGGAGTAATGATGCTGAGAATTCATCTGAGAAGATTTTTAAATATATTCAAATAGAAAACACCTATTTAAAATAGTAAAAACATTTCATATTTTTACAGATTCTACTGTAATTTAATTAAACAGACGCAGCTTTGGTGAGCAGAGTTCAGTGCTGACCCCAAACATCATATTTCACACGAAAGATACTCCTTGTGTTCGATGAGCAGTAACTCAAGACCGCTGGTTTGCCAGGTTTGCCCCCTTCTGAGGGCAGCGGAGGGTTACTTCCCCACAGAACCCTCACCAGGGGTCGACCCCGGAGAGACGGACCCCAGACAATGTGTTCTCAATCAGAGGAAACACAAACACTCCTCTGATTTGCAGAAAGACCACAGATCTGGAGGATCCTGGATGAACGCCACCCACCGCACACCGGCAGCACACATCCCTCCCAGAGAGACGGAGGAAGAGAAAGAAAAGAAGGAAAGGAGAGGTAAGGAAAACAAACACCTTGGTTGTTAACAAAAGACAGAAGAGCCGGTCGCACCACGTTCTCTCTCGGCCCGGCCTGCGTTAAACCAAACAAACAAACGCATGCACGGGTTAAGAGCCAGCCGTCGCTAACCAGTGACAGATGACAGCTAACCACTGCTTCACAACACTTCAGTACACACACACGTCACTTTAATCACGCCAGTGACAACAAAATGTTCAATTCAAACCGATATAAATGTCAACACAAGACAAAACAAAGCAGGTTACTATATTGACACAGAAAAATACAATGCACAATACTGCAAAATGCTGAATTAAGTGTGAATTATCCCACAGTGTGTATGTATGTCAAATGCATGCTTCTAATCATTGCAATGATGGTAATTAGCAACAACAACAAATAACTGCAATAAATTGAAACCTATAGAACTCCAGCTGACACAGGATAAAAAAATTGCACACAAAAACACATTAAGCTCGATGCACAATGAAAAGAGTGAAATATGACCCAGTGGTCGGATATGTAAAACGCATGATTTTTGTCATTACAGTAATAGTTATACTTGTCATGACACAAAACTTGCTTTTCATTTTCATGCTTCTCAATATTGCCACAAAATCAGCCCTTAACTCCAAATAGAATAGGAAAAAAACAATGCACTCAAAAATACAACACTAAAATGCAGCACAAAATTATTTAAAAGGTGAATTGAGAGTGAAATATATCACAACAAGCAGTTATATCTAATGCATCAAATGTTAACTTAACAAACAAAACATTTTACAATCCTCAATATCAATGACTTAGTCAAGTTGACTCAAAACAAACACTGCACTGCAAATCAACAGATACAATAATCCTCAATATTAACTCTGATCACAAAAACACATTAAAACTCAACACACAATGCTGCAAAATGCTTGCAAATATGCATCAAATGCATCCTTTTAATCATTGCAGTGATGGCAACTAGACTCACCACCACAACACAAATGCTATAAATTGAAACCAAAACTCGATATATTTTAGAATCCTCAATACCAACTCCAGCTGACACAGGATAAAACTCAATGCACAATGGTGGAAAATGCTGAATTAAGATGGAAATAACTCCAACTGACTTAACGCAAACATTACACTCAAAATATCACAAAATGATGAAGTGCCATGTCACAATATTTACTTATGTCAATTGCATATGAAAACAGGTAGTTCTGCTCATGTAATCATGGGCTAACTGCTTTTTCAAAAGGTGCATTAAGAGTGAAACATCACAAAGGTCATCATGTCAAATGCATCGTTTGATTATGCACAGTGATGTTGCTAGCAGCACAATTTTCTCATGATTTTGTCTGTCATCCTGTATTCTGGTATCTTTAGAAATTTCCTCAGGAAAAATCAAAACAAACACAGCTGTATCTCTCTCAGACAGCACACAATCGTGAACCCAGTTTACTTTTGAACTGCGCTTGAATGATCAGATACACACACAGTTCAAGTCCAAATGTCCGTCGTGAGGAGTTTCCTTTCAAACACTTAAAACCTTGAAGAGTTAGGATGTGTTTCAGAATATGGCAGATCTATGCAGTCAGTCTTAAAGTGACAGCAGCCTACTTTCTGTCTGTATCCTTTATTTTAACAAAACAACAAAAGACTGAGAAAATCACTCACTCCTTTTGACTGAATCACTTCTTGATCTCTAAAAAAATCATATTTGATTCACACAGTGGAGAATATGCAGTATTTTATACACTTGATTAGTGTTTCTTAACTACTCTAGTTTCACTGTGTTTGGTAATTTGCTTCTTTATAGGTTTAATTACAATAAATAAATAAATAAATGGCTACATCAAGATATACGTCTTACTTAGAATTTTTTTTATATGTTTATTTTCAATTATTTTACTTTAATTTAATAGAAAACGATATAATAATAGTAATGTAGTACTATATAGTTACTATATAGTAAAATGTCAGAAGCTTAACAGCAGCTTGATTAAAATGCTAATTTTATGTCTACGGCAAGTATTATCTCTATATAGCTATTTTTACTGTGTTTATAAAGCAGTTTTTGTGAAGGGAGGAAGTCAAAGTGATTCATCATTTTAACACAGACTGAGGGGATGTCTTTCTGATTCTGCCATGAGGCGTGAAGAAGAGCGAGACGCTGCCGGGTCAGAGCTGTGCTGTTTAGTCTCAGACACTGATAAAATGAGATTATAGTCAAAGTATGTTTTCTGAGAGGCGCTTGCTCATATCCCTCGTTTCATTAAGAAACATGAAACCATTCTAACCTCAAATCCGTCTTAAAACCTTGCAATTCTGACTTTTTCTCTCAGAACTGTGGGATATAAAGACAGAAATACGAGTTAAAGTCCAATTTTGAGAGGGTAGTTCTCAGAATTGCGAGTTTATATCTCACAGTTTTGACATTTAACTCACAATCGCACTACCTGATTTCATGAATGTGTGGATAAATGGTACGCCAAATTAAACCCACAAAACTTTCATATGCATAGCAAACGCATGCGTGTCTAAAATTTACTTTAGAATGTTTAAAAATAAAATTTTTTTACTGCCTTTGTTGTTAAAGCATACAGTATTCATTTATTCATCTGTAAAGAGAATTAGGCCTATTTTTTTAGATGGTTAAAACAAATTTACATAAAAAAAAAATAAAATAAAGAAAATATTTTCCCCATTTCCTATAATGTAAAATATCAAATCAATCCATTTTAATTACTTTAATCTGTCCAAATATTAAACTTTATTATTTATTTCTTGGTGTGGGTGGGGGTGGTTAAAGTTAAAGCACATATTAGTGTACTTAATATTATTTCTATCATCTCAGCTGATAATTATTTCTCTAATTGTTTCCGTGTGGTCAGGTAAGATCAGCTCTGTTCATCGTTCGCAGACACAACACTCTTCTCATGTTTATCATTCCTACATCCCCCTTTTTTTCAACAAACACACACTCATATATGTTTTGAAGCTATTTTTAACAGACTGAGAACAGAAAAAAATGCTGTATACACAGAAAAACAGCTTCTGTTGCTACTTTCGTCATCTTTTCATTTCAAGTGCCCTGTAAACAGATGATAATTTGTGGTATTTACAAAACACGAAACCCAAAGTAACTCACTCCGGTGATGCTGCAGAAACAGAAATAAGATAAACAGAATGTACTTTGTACTCCTCTCTAAACCTGCTGTGTTTTGTAGTGGTCAGAGCTCCGGTGCTTCAGTCCAGCTGCAGGAGGGTTTTCTTTCATTCATGATTCGCTTCATTAATCGTGAAGAGAGAGGAGAGAGTCAAGAGAAGGACGACAGTCATTCAAAGAAAAACATCTCCACTCTTCCTTGCCACACACAGTCACATTCTAGAGATTCACACGCTTCCAGCTTATTTATGAAGGGACATTTACAGCAAAAAAAAAGACATGAAGAAATGAGAAGTTGCACTTAACAAAAAGAATGTTAGGCATATTTAAGGTTAGATTTCTTTTTCTTTTTTTGCATCTACCAAAATAAGTAAATTAATAAATGAATAAGTATTTTAAGTAATGTTCCCAAAACTTTTACTTTAACGAACAAACAAAGTTCCTTGTGATTTTTTAAATAAAATAATAATTATTCTACTGGCGTTGCTATTAAAGAACAGTATTATATGTATGTTTATCTGTAAAATTAATAAGGCTTATTTATTAGATTAAACAAATGCATTTTGACATTTCATTTTTTGATTCACAGTATTTTAAGAATAAAAGCTATTTTAATTAAAGTGTCTGACATTTAATTTTTAAACAAATAAATAAATTAATAAATTAATTAATTAATAATATTTTAATTAATGTGTCCAGACCTTTACTTTAAAATAAATAAATAAATGTTATTTTGGTTAATATGTGCAATCCTTTACTATAAAACAAACAAACAAACAAATAAATAAATAATATTTTAATTATAGTGATCTGCTCAAATATTTTATTTTTAAGTTTGTGTAAAAAAGTTTTTTTTAATTTTTTTTAAGGTATATTAATTTTATACATCTAATTTAAGATTATGTGAACTACAATAATGAAAGCATTCTGGACTTCAGACTCAAATCATGTCGATGTACTTTAGGCCTTGTGAGGGTCTGATCATGTGTTTGTCAGAGCTGACCTTGATGACTGCTGATGTGAAGATCTGTTCTGTCTGAGAACAAAGACGTTCCAGATTCACTCCAGAAACTCAACCAGACGCTCTCTGATGCTTCAGCAACAATCACAGACAAGATCTGAGCATTTCACATCAAAATATGATCAGAATGATGAAAAATAAGGACATTTGCAAACAAACAAACACATTAAATAAAAAATACAATTAATTTAATTATTTTGAACAGAGAAAACTAGATTCCACTATCAAAATAAAGCACATTTTCTAGAATAAATTAATAATATAAAAATAAAATAAAATAAATGACTTTTAGGTGGCTTTTTGTTGCCAAAAGAACAAGAGCAGTCAGTGATGTCCAGAGCACAAGCAGTTGAGATCCCAGCTCTAGAGAAACAGAAGTGAAGCAGCACTCAGCAGAACATTAGAGAAAGCACAGCTAATCTCCAGAGAGTCAGTGTCTCTGGCCTCGAGCGAACTGCTGACGGAGGAATGTTAAGCTGCAGGAAGCTCTCGCTGGAATCAAAGACAGCAGGTGAGTGACAGGTGAGCGGGACGCACCTGTGAGGAGCCCTGCAGGTGTGAAAAACAGCTCCGCAGATCGGCCCCGACACCGATGAGGGTCAGCGACAGAGAACACACACCACCGCTGATACACACACACCAGAACTACACAAAAAGAACACACTCCTGTCTGAAATTACACTTCATTACCAATTTACTCTGTGACATTATTAGGGAAGTTAGGGATGTTTTTAACACAAAAATAAATAAGAAAAATAGGCCTATTTCTAGATTTTTCTATTTCTAGATTCTATAAAATTAAGCACATTTACAATAAATAAAAATAAATAAATAGCTGTTTATTGTAAAAAAGTTGACATCGTATTGATGTGTGAAAAAATTAACAAATTAAATTTTTCAAAGCGATGACAATTCTTTATCATTTTTGTTAACATAGTTTTTTCTTTATTTATTATTTATGTCTGAAAGAAATTATTGTTTTGCCTTGATATTATTACGGAAATGCAGCACATTCTAAATCAATAATTCAATAAATCAAGCAATCAATAAATGAATGAATAAATAAAGCAGTTGTTAGGTGGTTCCTTATTCTTAGAAGTAATAAACTCATACTCAGATTATGATATTTATATGAAATTCTGATGCTTGCAGTATAAATCAATCTATCAGTCATCACGTCTCTAATAACATCTCTTAGTAAGATGATACTGAAATGATCAAAACAAATAATGCAATGCAGTCAATAATGATGAAGAAAGAAACATAGATCTATGCATATGCAACGAATATTTCATTATAACATTCATCATTGTATTTTTGCAGAGCAATAGTATGATATTCTGAACACAGCTTTTGGAAGGGACTATTCATTTGTGTGTCCAATCAGAAACAAGGGGCGGAGCACAGGGTTCATAATGTTCATAATAATATATCTTTTTAAGGGTACCACCACAGTGACAACTTTTGAACCTTTTTTTCCAAGAGTGTAAAAATGTTTGCACTGAAAAATAAATAAATAAATAAATAAATAAATAAATTCACAAACACAACCCAACGAATGAATGAACGAATGTGAATGTACTCTATTATTTTATATAATTTAGCAAAATAAATGAATATATGTACTTTTTTCATATACGTTATTTTTTTTATAAATAAACAATCTAATGAATGATTGTAGGATGTTCAGGATGTTGTTTGTGGTCCATCTCACTGTCAGACATCAGAATCTCTTGCCCAGACTGATAGCGTCACATGGAGATATCACTTACTTCTGATAGTTAATCACTGAGAATCCAGTAAACATTACTGTACCACATCAAGCTTTGTTTCAAAGAAGTAAAACACAAAACTGAACAGCTCTCGATATATGAAACAACCTAACATTCAGCTGTACAACATCATTATCAGCTTCTGGATCTACTGTCAGTATGAAACTGTCATCATTTAACTGCAAAAAAGTCCATACAGCATTTAATACTGAAGACACAAAACAGATTAGACATAGAACAGTTATAGCTTTTTAGTTATAAGGGAAAATGATAAGAACCCAGAATAGAGCCCTGAGGCACACCATAGGAGATTTGAGTCTGAGATGACAAACATGTTCCCAAATTAGAAAAAACAAACAGACAACAGCAAAAAACATCTGTCCTTGGTAGAATGCAAACCGCTTAATTGTAACTCTCTATATAAAGTATACTTAATTAAACTGATCAATATAGAATACTTAAACTAAGAAAAATGATACTTGATGTTTATCTGAGTGAGTGCAAGGCTTAACCATCAAAATGTTTTAAACTTCATTAAACCTTCATTCAAGGTTTTGTCATCACTCAAGTTTGTCACTTTAATCTTGTAAACTTGTAAATTCCAATTCCAATTGCATGTTGGCTTCCTGTTTGATACCTCAATTCAATCCAATTTAAAAATCACTGGTAATTCAACTCTAAATGATACATTTTAGTACTTTAATATTTCATGCTGGTTTGATCACTTTCTATTGTTAAACAGCAAATGATATTGATGACAGTGTTTGCAAGCATCAATAACCACACATTGGAAGTTCATAGACTCAGACAGAGAGACAGAAAGAGAGAAGGTGAGAGCAGATAAAGCTCCTGCTGAGAGCAGATAACCAGAGGAATGTCTCTCTGCTCTGTACGGGCCTGTTCAGACCGGCCCAGAGCTGCAGGAGAAATGATCCACACTATCCGAGAGAGTCTGCAGATTAACACACTGACACCAGGCTCAGGCCTTCAGACAGCAGATCAGCAACACAAATACAGGCTTTACAGTTGCTATGCAGTTGCTAAGGTTTTCAGAGATTTTTTTTTGAAAGCTTGCTCCAAAAGACTAAGATAAGGTACTAAGATGCTTAAAAAAAAAAAAAAAAAAATTATTATTATTATTATTATTTTAAGAAAATTGAAGAGGAAAAACTAGATGATTATCAGCAATATATATATATATATATATAACTTTTTTGCCATTGATAAACCATGGTATTGTTCATATTTAGATTTAGATGTTGTTTTTATATTCACTGTTTTTACTTGTGTTTAAGGTTTCAGCCTTTTTTTAGTTTATTTTTAAATATGTCCATTTGTTTTTTTTATTTAGATTTTTTTTTCCATAAAAAAAATGTCTACACGGCTTTTATACATTTTTATTTATTATTTAAATTGTATGTAGATTTATTCTACTTAGTGCTTTTAGCAGACGCCTTTATCCAAAGAAACTTATAAATGCGACAACAGAAGCAATCAAAATCTTCAACTATATTTCTTAAAGATAGTTTAGTACCTAAATTTAAATTAAAAAGAAATAAATACAAATAATAGTAATAATAAGTAGTAATAAAAAATATTAATACAAATTTCGGACACAGAGGCAACTGAAATAAAGTATGTTTAAGTTTTTTTTTAATATATATTTTTTAAATATATATTTCTGTTAGAATGAATAATGATTTTTGTTTTCAGTTTAATTAATGAATTTATAATTTTGTTAGTAACTCTGGCAAAAAAAAATTTATATTGATTACATATTCAATTCAACACTGAGCATGCAGTACTAACAAAACTACTTTTATCCAATTCAGTTCTAAATGATTATTTACATTTTGTGTGTGCTGTGAATTTCTGTTGACAATGTCAGTTTTAAATAAAGCAGTCTATCCAGACTGTGAGTTTCTGTCTGTTCGAGTTAATATGCTGCCTGTGAAGGGAGCTCCCTATGTAGACAGCGAGACAAGCACCTTCAACCTTTCTCTGAACTGGGAAAATTCCCCAGCATTCATCATCATCTTCATCATCATCAGAGCGCAGCACACAGCTCAAGGATGAATCAAGGAAAGCCCATTGAAGGAACAATAGCATGGCCCTCTCCTGTAGAGCTTGGTGTCTGAGGGGGAGGATGATGCTGGCGATAAGGGCTCCAGGCGGCTGTGAACTGCTGGGTTCAGTGCCTGAACTCCGTCCACACATGCTGGTATTCGTGACAGACTTCCAGATGGCAGATTTGTCTGGAGCTGGGCATCTCGGGCTTCCCCCATCGGCACTGCAGCAGATCAGTGGCTGATAAGCAGTTATTCTCAGAGGTGACAGAGAGTGAAACACTCGACAACATCCACCAGGAGAGACAAAAAAAACCACTTTGGTTTGTGTAGAAAATCAGAAAGCCACTCAAACAAACCATGCTTTTGGTGGAAATGAATGCAAAGAAGTAACGTCTAGGTTACGAACGTAACCAAAGTTCCCCTGAAGGAGGGAACGGAGACGTTACATATGGGATGTCGCTTGAGAGACCAATCGCGTTAGAGTCCTTTGGAAAAGGCCAATGAATATTGGCGTGCAATGATTACAGCCAGGTGCATCTTATCACAGCGCAAGCATAAGAAGGCACGGCTGGATTGCACACGCAGGTTTTCGCTGAGGAG
>JAUCMT010000047.1:19238620-19255169 GCA_032357475.1 Enteromius thamalakanensis | reverse complement strand
GAGCTGCTGAGAGCGTCTGAAGCTCCGAGTGCGGTCAACGTAGAGGCGCAGGGCGCGTACTGGACACAGCAACTCTAGGGTCAGGTCTGCCTCCTCCTGGGGCAGAGCTTGCAGGTTCACTACCTGACTTTGAAAAGGTGTGGTAGGAACCTTGGGCACGTAGCCGGGCCGAGGTCTCAATGTTACATGAGAGTCAGCCGGGCCGAACTCTAGGCACTCTTCGTTGACAGAGAAAGCTTGGAGGTATTTGCCGCGGGGGGGCGCCCTCGGCGACGAGCAGGCTGAGGCGGCGTGGACGGGGGCTTGGGAAACTCCCGGCGCGGCAGCACATGGCTGATGGCCTCGGCCTGCTGCTGGACTACCGAGAACTTCTGGGCAAGGTCCTCAACAGTGTCGCCGAAAAGGCTAACCTGTGACATGGGCGCGTCGAGGAAGCGAGCTTTCTTGACGTCGGCCATCTCAGCAAGGTTGAGCCAGAGGTGGCCATCACCTGACCAAAGGTGATCCTTCATCACGCCCTGGTCAAGTCCACCCTCGTGCAGCTGTTTTAGCGATTTGGCCTGAAACACTTGCAGTGTGGTCATTGCATGCAGAGAAGTGGCAGCCTGTCCAGCCGCGTGGTAGGCCCTAGCCGCGAGAGTGGAAGAGACCTTACACAGCTTGGATGGGAGACGAGGCGGACCCCGCCAGGAGGCGGCACGATGGAGGCGGGCGATGAGCCGGTGGGCAGGCATGATAAGTACGGGGCTCGCCAAGACCTGGTCACGCTCCTCGTGCACCTCCGGGAAGAAGGGCACTGAGGGGGATCGTGGCAGGGCCGCAGGCCGAGAACTCAGATACCAATCATCCAACCGAGAACGATCAGGCAGGGGTGCACGGGGCACCTCTAACCCAATCGCCTCGGTGGCTCGGAAGAGCATAGCCGAGAGTTCCACGTCCGCCTGAGAGGGCGCTTCAGCACTCGGCACTTCCTCTGAGGGAGCGGGAGACATCTCGTCATCCTCGGGTGCCCCGAAGGAGACGCTGGGCCCGGTATTATCCGGGGGAGCAATCTCTCTCGGAAGCACCACGTCGGAGCTACGTGTGCTGGCAGAAGCCCGCGGGGCATCACCGTCCCGCGGGACATTCTGCACAGTCACTGTGAAGTCCCCCAGACGCCTCGCGTCAGTAGCGGTGAAGCCTTTACGACTTACCGGACCGACAGGAGGACGTAGGGGGAGCCGTAGGAAAGAGCGGCGCCACCTCAACGTAGCGATGGACATGCGCTATCATCCACGAAAGCTGCTTCAGCGTGCTCCCGGCCCAGACACGAGAGACAGCTCTCAGGGGGGTGAGGTTGCTCGCTGGCGAGCAAAGTTTGGCTGCCACAAGCCTCTAAAAAGGCTACCAAACCCGCGAGCTCTCGCTCGCAACGCCCACACGATCTCTTGTTGCGGCGGATGAGAGAGGCTGAACTCAAAGCGGAAGGACCTCTGACTTCGGTGGCACGAAGAATTTCCAATTTGTCCAGATTTCCAGTTAATCTTTGTCCCTGCAAAGATTTGTCCCTGCAAAGATTAACTTTAGTTTTTATGCAGATGACAATGTCTTGTATTGTAGTGCTTCTTTTGGGCAGCAAGCCTGTATAATCTTCAGTCAATCTTTAATGTCATTCAATCTCTCTTTTACAATTCAAAACATGTTAGATAAAGTAAAGGTCAGGTAAAAAAAAAGTGACACTAAGGTACCCTGATTGAATTAGTAAAAGAGTACAAATATCGTTGGCATCATTGTTGATGATGTCCTATCTTATGTCTGTGATATTAATCAACTGAAGAAAAAACTGAAAATTAAACTTGGGTTTATTTTAGGAACAAGTTTTGTTTTTCATTTAATGCAAAATAGAAATTAGATTATTATACTTTTTTATCTGTACTTGATTATGGTAACAGAGTGTATCAGTTTGCACCTTCTTATCTTATTATTTTAGATGCTGTTTCTCATATGTATATGATGTATATCATATTTATATCAGATTGTAAACCCTCAACTCCTCATTGTACCTTGTATAACTTTTTAGAAGCGGACGAGACACAGAAGGTAAGTAAATAGATATATTTTATTTATAGCAGAAGAGAATATAGCACCTGTGATTGTGATCAAAGGTGAGTATGTAAGAGTCTGATAATTTGTCAAAGGATAGTTCAGTCCAGTAATAGAATCCTTTTTGCAGGTCGATGGAGCATTGGAGGACGTGGAGACGACAGGGACAATGAGACAATGGGAGACAAACATATACCACATATAATTCCTGTTCAAGTGACGAGGGAGAGACACGGATCCTGGGAAAGACACAGAGACTACGGAGCACAGGGAGAAAACAGGGCTGGACTGGGAGTAAAAATCGGCCCTGGCATTTTATTCTCATTCATTCTCATTGTGTAAAGTTATTTCTATTTATTTTATTTATATAATAAAACATTATTACAGTAGTAAACTATGTTTATACGTGTGAAGACGAGCGGGGAGTATACAATACTAGATTTTTTTTTTTTATCTAGCCAGCAAACACATGCATAATATAAATGCATCCTAAACCTGAACCTACCATGCTGTGTGACCACAGGCTATATAATATAATGAAATATTTATTAATTACATTGTTTAATTTACATGCATCAGCACACATTTAGCAGATAAAATCAAAATAGAAATTTTTTATAATATATTTGCCTAGCTGACAAGGATCACTCGGTTACTTTGTGTCAAACTCAAATGAAGTTACACCGAGGATTTTTCAACAAGCGAATGTGTGGAAATTGTCCATCATTAAAATGACATGTTAACACTGCTGTGGTGATGCATTATATGAACATTTATATACAGTACATACTAGTGTTTATTTAATAAAGACAACGTTGCACTTATTCAAACAACAAGATATTTTACCGTTACAAGCCGAATACGTTCATCTGCTTCTGCTTTATTACTCTGACTGATGCGCTTAAACATAAGTTTCCTCTGTTTCCCCTTCATGCGAGCTTCTGTTATTAAGCTCCTTACATTTTGCTGCTTTCACTTGTAGGCTTTTGCGTCTTTTCTCCCGCAGCTTCTCTGCACCCCCCCTTGCTCTTTTCTGGTTTATACATTGTTATAGATGGACGATATGTGATTGCTGGGCCGTTGCAAGGGGGAGGGTGCATCTGACCTCCTCGGCTGTAATTGGTCCAGCCCAGAGTCGATCATGACCAATTGGACAATCCGCCACCTTTAATAGTTTATAACATTACAAAAAAAAAAAAAAATCGGCGGCCAGTCCACAAAAGACAAAAATTACCATCGGCCCACCAGGCAAATGCCCGTTATGCCCTAAGGCCAGTCCAGCCATGGGGGAGAATAACAAGGTAAGTTTAGAGGTAAGCTATGCACAGATGAGTATAGCAAGAGTGAGTCCACTTCGTGTAAAAATGCACGATGGCTGGAGTGTGGTGCGTGGTTTTATGGGGTGCGTGATGAGGTTGCTGATGCGTGTCAGGTATGCGTGATTAATACTCAGGGGAAAGTGAACGTTGTGATTGGAGGTGTGCAGAGCCTGGCGTGTCTATGACATTACCCCTTCCTCCAGGGCCCCCTCCATAGCCCCTTCCTGAGATTGTGCCCTCATCCATGACGATTGGATCCTTGCGTACAGGCTCTGTGGGAAGAGAAACAGGGTTATGGAAGGGTTTCAACAGTGAGACGTGGAAGTAAGGGTGAATTTTATACTCAGGGGGGATTTTATGCAATTTCCTGCAGGGCAGGCGCAGGCGCAGGCGAATGTCTCTTGTGGACAGCCATACCTTCTGTGCAACTTGGGTTGGTGGAGCATCAGATTTATGGCGGTCTGCCATGGTCTTCTTCTTGCACACGGCCTGCTGGAGGTGATGGTGTGCCTTGTCCCACACTCTCTCACTCTCCCGGACCAGTAATTGATGGAGGGGACAAGTGAAAGTTCTCCGGACCATGGGAAGAGAGGGGGAGTAATACGGGACGTAACACCTTCCATATCCGGGAGATAAACTGCGGGCCCCGGTGTGAGACAATATCCCCCGGAATACCATAAACGTGAAAGATGTGGTTGGACAGCTGCTCTGATGTCTCCAGGGCTGTGGGTAAACCCTTGAGGGGTATTAACCGGCAAAACTTAAAAATAAACTATTGATGATGACCAGTACGCAGGTGTTTCCATCTGAGCAAGACAAGTCAGTAATAAAATCTACTCCTGGCCGTTGGGGACAGGAAGCGGAAGGAGTTTGCCTGCCGGGAGATGTTGTGGGCTTTTGGATACAGTGCATTCACGACACCCTCTCACATACCTTCACACATCCTGGTCCATTCCGGGCCACCAAAACCGATCTCGTAGGAGTGAAAGAGTTTTGTTGGCCCCAGGATGCCCAGTGCCCAGTGAGGTGTGAGAAGAGTGAATGAGTTGGGTCTTTTCTGTCCTGTGTAAGAAACGGAGGTGAGGGGGACAGTCTGGCGGAGCCTCGGGGCTGGCTCGGAGATGGCAGGAGGGTTGATCCAATGGATGGGACTGACAAAGAGACTAATTCCTTTTTGTACAGCTGGGAGAGGGCATCGTCTCGCACATTCTTGTACCCAGGGCAATAGGAAATGGTGAAACGAAATCTTTTAAAGAATAAAGCCCAGCGGGCCTGTCATGGGTTCAGCTTCTTGGGTTCTCAAAAATACTGAAGGTTTTTGTGGTCAGTAAGAACTAGAAAAGGGTGAACAGAACCCTCCAGCCAATGGCGCCATTCTTCCAAAACCAGCTTGATGGCCAACAATTCCCGGTTTCCGATGTCATAGTTTATCTCCACCGGACTGAACTTCTGTGACAAGTAGGAGCATGGAGGGAGTTGTGGCGGATTGCCCTGCTGCTGCAATAAGATGGCTCCAACACCAGTAGTGGAAGCATCCACCTTGATGACAAAGGGGAGCAGAGGATTTCGATGCACAAGGAATGGAGCCGTGGTAAACGCGTCTTTGAGGGCCTGAAAGCTTGGTCAGTGACAGGGGTCCAGGACAGTGACTTGGGTTTGTTTTTTAACAGTATATATGCATGAGCAATTGTTTAAAGTACAAATGTGTAAAAGGACACTGGTAAAAGCATGTCTTGACAATTAAAGTGCAAAGGTGTAACAAGCAACCTAGGATCATTGGAAATACGTGTCTGCAAATGTCCATGGATACTGAATGTGACCTTGTTTCCCTGAGAAGGGAACGAGATGTTGCATACAGCTTTGCTAATGCAGTGGGGAAACACCTTTCCCCTTAGAATACTAAAGCCTGATTGGCATCACAATGGTAAATGGCATTCAAGCGCACAAAATCTGAGGGGTGTGGTGCCCCTTCTAACACCATGCTTGGTGGGATAACCTTTGACCTAGTTGCTAGAGTCAATTAGAACTAAGTGAAAGAGTGTCTGTATTTGCATGTCAGCAGACCTGGTTGAAAGCCCCCATGTTTTGGAACAGAGAGCAGAGTCCTGAGTCAAAGATGTTGGCACGAGCCAGAAACAGGGCATGCCACATCTTGGATACCTTGTCATGGACTTTGGAAAAATGTGGGGACAAGGAAGACGTGGATGTGGAGAACATGCGTAGCCAAGAACAAGGACTATCCGCTTACAAAGAGTCCTGACACTCATGGACACTGCAAGGTCCAGACAGAAGACGCACTTATCATGATTGCCAGGGAGCTCTAGAGGTCCTGAGCATGACAAACATATCCACTTTAGTGATGATTCAATTACAAAGGAGAGGCTTCAAATAATTGAGGTTAAGGAGAAAGATTCTGAGAAAAATGGCGCCTAGCACGGTGTTAAAAGGGGCGCCACGCCCCTCAGATTGAACGCCATTAGACATTGCAAAGCAATAGCATTAAGCCAATCAGGCTTCAGTATTCTAATGAGAACGGTGTTTCCACACTGCGTCAGAAAAACTGTACACAACGTCCTTAGTGTCACGCTGTAGGTGTGCCCTGTCTGTGTCCCCATGTGCTTTCACTCATTTGTAACCCCGCCCTTGTCATTAGTGTTTTATCCATTGCCAGCCGCTTTGTCCAGGTTGTCCTGCATTAAGTTGTTGATTAATCTCTGTATAAAGTCACGCCCCATGTCTTGTTTGATTGTGAAGTAGATTTGTGTTTGTGTCGTTTAGTTCTTTGTGTTTTGTTTAATAAATGTTCATTAGAGTATTTCAGTGTCCGAGTCCTCCCGTGCCGCCGTATGAAGTGAGGAGAATTATGAAGATGGGTACACTCGCGCTCAAAATGGCAGCCGAGGAGGCAAACATCAATCCAGCCTCGGGGTTGCCAGTGCCGCACGAAGTCCTCGCGGTGCCCGATCCATCAGTGTGGTTGCCAGCACCGTCGAAATCCCGGACTTGTTGTGGACGGATCCGCCAGATCCGGTCTGTGATCCGGACTCATTGAGGCCTCTGAGTTGCTGTCTGATCGGTTTGAGAGGGCCTTATCACAGTCCGTTCCGTCACATAGGGTGCAATCACTGTCTGTTTGGTCACAGAGGGAACAATTTATGTCAGTTCAACCTTGAAGGGCTCGTTTATTGTCTGTTTTAGTTTTTCGAGGGTGCAATGTCTGTCCGCTCGGCCCCGGAGGGCGCAGTTACAGCCTGCTCCGCCCCGGAGGGCCTGTTCAGCTAATGAGGGCATTGTTATGGACTGTTCGGCCCAGGAGGTCATTATCAGTGACTACTCGGCCCAGGAGAGCATTGTCATTGTCTAGTGAGCCCCGGTGGTGTCACGGAGGGCGTTCCTGCTGTCTGGTCTGCCCCGCCCTGGAGGGCGCTCCTGCCGTTTGGTTTGTCTCGGTGGGCTTCTCCACGATCAGCTCCGCCCTGGAGGGCATCTGAACTGTCTGGTCGGCTCAGAAGAGCATCGTCACTACCTGTTATGGCCCAGGTGGGATGCTCC
The DNA here is from genome assembly GCA_032357475.1 of Enteromius thamalakanensis. Taxonomy (NCBI): domain Eukaryota; kingdom Metazoa; phylum Chordata; class Actinopteri; order Cypriniformes; family Cyprinidae; genus Enteromius; species Enteromius thamalakanensis. The sequence continues at coordinate 19,248,216 of JAUCMT010000047.1, read as the reverse complement.
TCCGCCTGGTCCACCCTGGAGGGCGTATGGACTGTTTGGTCGGCTCAGGAGAGCATCCACATTGCCCGGCAAGCCTAGGTGGGTTGTTCCGCTGTCGGCTCCGCCCTGGTGGGCTTCGTCTCCATCGCCACAGCTGGAGCGTCTGGAAGCCGCTCCTTAGAGGGGGGGCTATGTCACGCTGTAGGCGTGCCCTGTCTGTGTCCTTATGTGTCCATGTGCCTGTGTTTATGTTTACCTGCTGTCTCCCATGTGCCTGGACTAAGTTGTTGATTAATCTCTGTATAAAGCCACGCCCCATGTCTTGTTTGATTGTCGATCGTTAATGTTCCTGATGTGGTTAGTAGATGTGTGTTTGTTTCGTTTAGTTCTTTGTGTTTTGTTTATTAAATGTTCATTATAATATTCCAGTGTCCAAGTCCTCATGTGCCCCGCTGAAGAGCGCACACTCGCTTCGCTCATCTCGTGACACTGAGAGACTTCGAAGAAATACGTACCTATAAATATAAATTGCTGCAGTTTTAAGTTAAAGTGAACACTAGAGGCAGTGAAACTCCCACAACTTTTATTCCTTTTCGCATAAAAGATTTACAGGTACATTTTTGATTAATAAAGGTTAATTTTTACACAATTGGATGCAGAATGTTATGCTATGACATTAAATCAATTTTAACATCCTGCACGATTAAAAAAACTGACATTTTAGAACATTGTCATCACATATACAGCTTCATATTTTTGAGTTTTCTAGCTAAAAAAAGGTTTATTAGGTAGCTCACGTGATACATCTTTGCACTTAAACGGTGAAAAGCACTGGTTCGAATTGTGTGTAAAACAACAAAATAGAAATTTGACAAAACAGCTCAAATTAGCAAAAGGAAGTTAAAATAGCATAGCCGCATCAGTGAATACATCTTTACTTTACTTTTGCATTCGTTAACACCATCGGGTAGGTTTAGGTTTGGGTTTGGTGTAGGGGATATATTTACAACATGATGTAGCATTAATCTTTAGCGACACTCACTGGATATTTGAATTCTGAACGGACACAAAACATACCTTGAGCAGCGTTATGAAAACACTGCAATACGTACCTATACTAACCTAATACAAACATGCCATGGTTATTATATTAAATAATATTAAACGCCAATATTATGAAACATAATTACAGGGTTGCAGAAATGTATGTAGAGGCACCTATTTCAAATGAGTCTGGGTTGGTAACAGGACATTGTAATAAAAAAAAAATCTAATGCTATGGTAAAAAACTAGGGTAATGGTAAATTCCTGTAAAATTGACAGGAAAAAAACTTAAACTTAATTATTTGCATTGCATTTAAAATTTTGTTTGAATTTGATGTTTATTCTTTGCAATAACTATTTGTTCTTTTTTTTCTGATCAGTTATGTTTATTAAGGTTGTATGTTACATCTAATGTTGTTAAATGAATGTTAATTGAATATTTCAGTTTAGTGAGTCTTATCATGATTTTTAGTGTTTGTGTAAATGACACTACGCTCACTATACGTTTTGGTAATGAAAGTATGTATAGAAAATGTGTGACAGGATTAATAGTACTTTTGGTAACAAAGTACAAATGTGTAACAGGACTGAGAGCAAGAAAAGTGTTAGACTTATACATTTACACAAATAAATAGACAATTTCTATGTATTTACCATTTAATTAATCTAATGTATACATGTCGCTACAAAATCTAGTTATATGATTGTTATACGAGTACTTATATGAGTAAAGTTAAAGAAGTGTTGTTACCAATGTTCTGTTACACATTTGTACTTACAGATACTGTTCTGAGGGTTGTTACATGTGTGTAGTTACACAAACAGGGATGTAGATACTATGTACTTACACTGTGGTTACATACCACATACACATCTAGTTACTATTTAAGTACACAGGTATTAAGGCCACTTATTATATAAGTGGGACTGAATCCTTACGTTTACATTTACTTATTAATTTGTCCTTTAGACAATCAATTAAAATGCTTGTTTGAGCTCTGACAGCTCTTTCAGGAAGGTAGCAGAAGAACTGGCTCTGGTTAAAGTCACATCAGCTCACACTCGCTGGCCGAGAGCCCCTCTTAAGAATGAATTCCTTCCTCTGGCTTTTAGCACCTGCTGCTGGGAGCCGCCGGGGCCCGAGAGGGAATGAGGGCCTACTGGAACACCTGGGTGGCCGTGAGACGCAGCTGGTGAGAAGAACAGAACACACACTGAGCTTCACACTGCCGCATAATCTGCTAAAGCCTGTTATGAAAACACGCGCGTACAGTCGCTCACACTGACCACATGTTAGTCGCTTCACTAATTAGTGCATAAACCCAGCGATTCATCACATTTACTGCTGGTGTTATTGCTGACAGTCACACGTTTATAAAACAATCTCATATTAGGAAACAACATTCCAGCTGACAAACATCTGTGTTAAGAAATTTACCAGTAACGTATTTAAATTATTTTTTTATAAACATGTTGCTCTTGCTTAAGCAACATTCCATTTTGCAAGCATTATGAGAATGCTACGTTTGAATGTTCTCTGAACCTAACATTTAAAAAATGATCAAACCTGAAATGTTTTAGAAAAAAGCATTCAATGAACAATGCAGTAATGTTTTTGTGCTAATGTTTTGAGAATGTTGTTAAAGAAGATAACTTCGAACAGGTGTTCTATTAGCATACCTGAAAGAACATTAACTTTGAGAGAACGTTATCAGAACATTCTGAGAACAATCTCTGTTAGCTGGGATGACGTATATATACAGTATATATTTGCAAAACATTATTGTATCTCTTTAAATTGTTCAAAAATCATGTTTCTTTTTTATTAGCTTATCATGTTTTACTTGTTATATGGTGTCAGTTGTTAAAATTATTTTTTAACCCAGTAGCGGCGCCTTCAGTCATGGTATTGAAGAGCGCTGGTTATTCACTCCCTCCACCTACAATCCCTGCTGGACCTGGGACTCGAACCTGCAATTTATATAATAATTTATCCATTTATTGGTTATTATTTACAATATTCAAATAAATAACTTAAGAATTATAAATTTAGGTCATTGTTATCATATCTTTATTTCTATTTGCCTGTTTTGGTTCATTTTGGTCCATTAGCATTAAGTATAAAATCTAGAATATGCAAATTTAAGAAAAAACTACGCGAAATGAAGAAATATGACAAATAAACAAAAAAAGAACGATTAAACTAATATAATAATTACAAAAGAATGAGAAAAAAAGTTTAGCATGCTGTAACTCTTTAACATTAGAAACAATAAAATTCTTCTCTTTCTTTTTTCATCTTAAATTAGCAGGACTCTATTTTGAGCTCTAAATGCCTGTCGTAATGTGCTTCCTGTCAAAGAGCTGGCTCTGGTCCAGATGAAACTCTTATTGAAAGTGCCGGCTGATGACAGCTATTGTATCTGAAATGCGGAAAAGCTTGTAAAAACACTTGTTTCCTGGTTTGTGCTGCTCTTGATGCTAGATTCTGAGCCTCTGGCTGAATCACGTCCTGTCAACGCTTCCCTGCTTAACATTAAACCCCAGCAGAGCAGCAAGAAGCCACTAATTCATCCTAAAACCTTAGCTAACTGTATCTGCACTGTAAAACTTGCAGAAAAGCTGTAATAATACTACTATAATTACTATAATAATTGCCAAATAAATGAGTCAGATCGGCTTTTTTTGCAACTTTCCTAACATGGAAAACAATTAACTAAACAAAAGAAATGGAAAAGACAACAAAACAATATCTCAAAACTATTTTTGAGACGGCCGTAGTCATCTGTAAACTGCATAAAGTAAGGAATGTATATAGGAAAAAATACTGAAAATATTATTTTGAAAACATTTTGCTATTCATGTGCTATTAAAATCAGAAATGACCAAAGACATTCGAAAAGTATCAGAGATTATTGGAGTAGGTTTTTCAAAAAAGTACATATATACATATATTATTATAGAAACAAATGTGCAGAAGTCTTTATATGCTCATCAGAACATTACTTTTTTTAATGCTTTGCATTCTTTTGAAAATCTGCCAATGAATTAATAATTAATTAATTAAAAACAGATGCTGAAAAAAATTAATTTGCTATAAATAAAGTAAAATAAACAGATGAGCCTCCAATTACAATATGTATATATATATATATATATATATATATATATATATATATATGAACATCTGTAAAAATAGGGTACAATACTGTATTAATATGAAGGATTTTTTGTATGTGTGTGCTTTACAGGTGTTTTACCTGTATTTTGAATCTGCACTGCATATTTTACTGGTAATGAAAATGTCTGCAGAATTAATGAATAACGTCCTGGCAGAGATTTCCAGTGCATTTTTAATTTTTTACAGCGTACATTTATTGAGCATTAAATCTAAACCATTTCTCATCTACGTGTATATAGAGGCACAATAGAGAACAATGGTCTTATCAGGCGAATATCAGAGCGTTTATGGCAAACTACCAGAGAACAAAAGAGCGTAACTCATGTTCTCTCTGATGTTCTCTTCAAATAGCAAAAATATCCCGTTGCATCCATAACCACGCTGCACTTTGACCCTTGACCTCAGTAACTGCATATAAAGCAGTGCAGAGCTCAGGCCTGCCAGACTCAATGAAGCCTGACGCTTTAAACAGCCAGCGGCGATCGAGCGATGATCGCAGCATTACCTCAGCGCCGCGGGAGGATCAAAGCAAGCCAAAAAACTCAATTAGACTTAAAGAATTAGGATGGGGTCCGGGGGCGAGTGAGGGTGGAGGTAAACGCATTTTAATTTAGAAAACAAATTGGTAAGCAGTTTATTATGCAACCCAACCCATTCACAGGAGTCGTGATGAATCAGGCCTTTCTGCACGGGCCAGGATCTCACGAGACGCATTAGCTTTAGATTTATCAGCAGCCCGTTTACAGCGAGAACAACCTGTTTCTGTTTAGTCTTCGATGAGATTCGGAGGACTCGCCGTTCATTTGAGAGAAGCTGCATGAAGGTCGACTTTAAAAAGATACATCGAGCATTTGCACCAAAATACAGCTTTGTTAACTACAGAACTTTAGCGCAAAAATACCCCGATTTGCTTCGGTTGGGCCACATCTCAGATTCTGTGTAATAATCCTGCCAAAACAAGCCAAAAAAGCACACGAAAACTGCTGAATGAAAACACCACAGAACAAACTCAAACTCAAAAAAATGCGGGTAACGGTTTAGAAAGGGTAACGCTAGTTAACTATTCTGCCCTACAAAGCAAAAAGGCAACTACGCCGAGTGCAGAACTGAGAAAAATTACTATAAAGTTATCCTGTCATCCAGCTTTTTGCAGTTACTGTACAAACGACTACCATTTTTCTACAAAATGACACACATTTCAGAAAAGATATTTTGTCACATAACAAAGGATGCCGTGAATGTCATGAAAATTATAATAACTCATTTTCATTCAATAACTTTTTGCTTTGTAGGGCAGTATTAACTACCATTTTGTCCCTCAATAAACTCTTAATTTGCTGCTAATTAATAGTTGCGGTAGTTTAGGTATTGAGTAGGATTATGTGCTTAATTAGCATTACTAAATGGCAAATATTCTAGTAATATTCATGCTAATAAGCAACTAATAGGTGTAAGTGAAAAATAAAGTGTTATCAAGTTTTGGAAAGCTGTGTTGCCAGAATTTTTTTTTTTGTAAAAAATAGTGGAAAACTGTAAACATATTTACGGCCATATGCTCTGCATAAAATTGTAATTTACAAGCAAGAAAATATTAATGTAAACCAGTAATTCAACAACGCACACTGGAAATGAAAATCTGTTTTGTACCAAACACAAAACAGCATCATGGTAACATACACAATACTTAAATAATGCAATAAACATTCATTAAACAACTTAAGATTTAGCGAAAACAAACGTATCTAACTGATAACAAAAAAAGATTAAAAAACATGATTACTTAAGGAAAAATATATTCAAATGTTTACTGTAAAATGACATGAAATCTCTAAGTGTCCCTAATACCTGTGTACTTCCATAGCAACTAGATGTGTATGTACAGTGTAACCACAGTGTAAGTACACACATAACATAGTATCTACAGCTGTAATATTTCTGTAACTTCACACATGTAACAACCTTCAGAATGGTGTGTGTAAGTACAAATGTGTAACAGGACATTGATAACAAAAATTGGTAACGACTTTCCATATACCTAAACCTACTCACCAAACCCCTGATCACCCCCTGTTCCAGTTACTCTTATACATACTGCTGTTACAAAATGTAGCTATGTACAGTAATTCCTGTTACATGACTACTTAAAAGTGTTATTACTGTTACACATTGGTACTTACACGCACCATTCTGAGGGTTGTTACATGTATGTAGTTACAGAAATATTACAGCTGTAGATACTATGTAGCAATCTTTACTTAGACTGTGGTTACATACTACATACACATCTAGTTACTGTGGAAGTACACAGGTATTAGGGACACTTAATATAAACTTAATATATTTTTACTGTATTTTTGATTGAATAAATGCAGGCTTGGTAAGTAAAATATACTATATGTATATATATATATTAGGGTTGGCACGGTTCATGAAAAAAACCCTAACCGTTAGGTACGCTTGTCTCGATTTGAAGCATGCATGAGTTGCACAGTTCGACGCTTCCTACAGTTGCTTAATAAAAGCAGGCTTTCCACACAAAAAAAGTGCATGTCTCATTAGGATGAAAAAAATGTTTGGTTACAGCTCTGTCAGACGCGGGTCGGGCTCGGACAGAAAAATGTGGCCCGATCCGCACTCTATTACCTTTGATGACAGCAGAAACAAAACGATAGATAGAACTGCGACTGTATGCAAGTATTGTGCAACACGCATCCAATTCAGTTTATGAATGATTACATGATACAACTTTTTTAATACTGTATACTATACAATACATCATATGCTGAAGTTCATTTCTGGAGTGTAAAAGATTAAAGGAAAAAAATAACAAGAACCGTACAGAACCGAAAACTGTGACCCTAAAACCGTGATACAAACCGAACCATGGGTTTTGTGAACCGTGCCACCCCTAATATATATACATATGCCACCATTCAAACTCAAAACATAAAATATAAACAGAAAGACAGTGAGTTATACTACAAAAATAATTTTGCTGTAAATAAAACCAATATTACAACTTTCTTACAAGTCTATTATATTCTACTTATAATAAACTGTAAAAATGGTTTCTGTTTTTTATGGGAGTGGACAGAATGAAGTTGAACATGTATAAATGTAAATGTAATATTTGGAAACACTATATTTCCTTGTTACAGTGTAATTATACATTTAAGTATCTTGCATGGTGCATGACTTGCATGTAATTATGCATAATTTACTTTTATTATAATACTAAGTACATGTAACGTGTGACAAGGACACCTTAAAATATCTTCTTTTTTTTTTCATTTGATTTCCCCAAAAGTTTGTTCACAAACTATAGCTATTGTAAACACACACACACACGCACACAACCTGTATTCCTTTCATCACATACATCCGATTTATACTACTTACCTTCAGCACCACTGCACTGCTGATACTGAGGATTGCATCGCTTCCCAACACATACGTATGGATGTAACATCGCTCAAATACAGGCAATTCTCAACCTCACGCCTGATTTGGCAAATGAAGATTTCTTCTTTTATTAAATGGATTATTACCGTATTTTCCTTATGTAACTGAGTCCCACAGGAACATGAAACAGACTAAAGCATTGGAGGAGCAGTGAGAAACATATGGTGTTGAAATGGAAACTGTTGGGATGGTTATGCTTAATTTCAAACACCGCAGCAAATCGGCATATTTTGCGGAACAAAAGAGATTGAGATTGAGGGAAAGCAGGAGAGAGGGGGGTGTTGGGGAGAGAGAGTGAGAGAGAAAAAAAGAGAGAGAGAGAGGGATGCAAACTGGGAACATGTTCAAAAGAAAATCTGTGTTAACGGTGCAGGAAGACAGGATTACGAGGGAGGAGAAGAAACTTTGGATGAATTGGGGCTGAGCATGAGAGAGAGAAGAGATAAAAATAGCATTGCAGATAAAAGAATCACTTACTAAGGTTACAGTCTATCCCGATACAATCTGGTGGGAAAGAGAGTGAGATGGTGAGATTTAAAGGAAAAGAAACTAAAATTCAAAACCACATCCTTCAAGGTTCAATCTGCAGACAAACAAACAATTCTTGCATAGAGTCAACCATCCGGGGACAAGGTGAGAGTCAGAACAGCCCCTTCTACAAGGGTCCGCACCCCACAATCACAGGAGGAGAGACAGCACAACTGAGAAGAAGTGAAGTGCCAAGATCAGGTCTGTGGCATTTGGCAATTTATAAATATACAGAGAAATTATTGGATTTAGCCTGTGCTTTGCCTCCTCCCTGTATGTGGGTGCTGCCAGTATGACTGTAGGCAAGGGCAGTCTGCACCATCAGCCAAGAGCTCATGCTTACAAAACAGGTCGCCTATAGACTGGGCGGCAGAGCTAAACAATATTTCTCAGCCTTTTGAAAATGTTGCAGATATATTTAGTTACATATATCTCGATATGCCCCTTTTGATAGGATAGGAACAACAAAAAAGCTTTTCATTTTCATGAACTAATGTATCAAAGTACAGTACATACTGCTCAAAAGTTTAAGAGTTGGTAAGATTTTTTTATTTATTCGTTTTTTTTTATGTTTTTTAAAGTGCTCACCAAGGCTGCATATTTTGCTTTTTTTAAAGTAATATTGTGACATATTACAATATAAAATAACAGTTTTCTATTTTAGATGAATTATTTGATTTTATAAAAATACCATGCATTCTTGTGATGTTTTTTTCATGTCTTCTGTGATCCTTCTAAAATCATTCAGATGTGCTGATTTGCTGCTACAAAAATATTTATCACTGCAGTAAACTATTGTGCTACCTAATATATATCTGAAAAACCGAATGCTTTGATGAATAAAAGGTTAAAAAGTGCTACGTTTATTTGAAAAGTCTTTACGTTTGATCATTTAAATGCATCCATGTCAAACAAAAGTATATATTTTAAAGAAAGACCCCAAGGTCCCACTTTATATTGTGTCCTAATACCTGTGTACTTCCATAATAACTAGATGTGTATGTAGTATGTAACCATAGTGTAAGTACAAACCAGTACATAGTATCTAGAGCTGTTATATTTCTGTAACTTCACACATGTAACAACCCTCAGAATGGTGTGTGGAAGTACAAATGTGTAACAGGGCATTGGTAACAACACTTTTTGGTAATGAAAGTACAAATGAGTAACAGGACTAACAGCACTTTTTGGTAAATAAAGTGTTACACTTTATATTAAATAGAGAATTGCTATAGATGTAGCATGTAATTACTCTGATGTTACTCAGCAGCGGGCAGTAAATTAGGCTTTATATATAAATTGTGGTTATGTGTCCAGAATGTTACACTTTATATTAAGTTGGCAGTTCCTGAGGAGTGACCATGTATATACACTTGTATTACAGAGGTGCACCAACTCCACC
>JAUCMT010000047.1:19207033-19221044 GCA_032357475.1 Enteromius thamalakanensis | reverse complement strand
CCCCTTTTCAGAAAGTTTTTCAAACCAGAGGTGTGAAAAAGCACTCCTGAAACAGGGGGGTGTTGTGACCCTTTAATCAGAAAGTATTGTGTAATTCACATGCTTTACTACAACCATCTATTAAACTACATTATAATTAGTGCTTACAGATTAATCGTGATTTATCACATTCAAATTAAAAGTTTTTCTTTACATGTGTGTAATTTGTTTATAATATAAAAACACATGTATATATTTAAGAAAAATATGTTATGTTTATATATATTAAGTATATTTATTTACAATAAAAAATATAAGAATAGAAATTAATAAAAGTCTATATTTGTGTCTTTATATGTACTTAATAAATATGCATAGTACACAGACGTATTATGTAAAGAAAACATAAGGGATCAGTGTGCATGAATGCATAATGTTCACTGACGATGAATGGCTGTAAAACTTGAAATGTAATAATCACAAATTATACCACTCTATTATAGTTATAGATATATTCAGTTTTCTGAAAGTTAAGTTAGCTTTAATTATTTTATTAGCCTTTATTCCATGTTATTTTAATAGTACTCTAACAGCACACTATCAGAATTTTCATTAATATTTTGCAAAAAGGTTTTGTATATATTTATTTTCTGTTTTCATTATAATTTTGGTTCATGTTTTTGTCCTTTTTTGTGCATTTTCCTACTCTTTCAGTGTTCAGTGTTATTTTTAAAATCATTCTGTATTTGTTTTTAATATCAAGAGCCTATTTGTTCTATTCTTTACCAAGATTTAATTATGGTACAGTTTTGAAAAAAATCTTATACTACATTTTTGTGATTAATATTAAATTTTTTGTTAAAATTTTTTACTTTCATTTTTAGTGTTTTTTTTTTCTTCATTCTTTAATTTCATTATTTCACGTCAAAAATAAGAGAGCTTGATGCTCACATATCCCCATCACGGTTTCAGTCTCCAAATTTAAGACGTCTAAAAAAAAAACCAATAAGGTGTAGGATGTTTCTGGCACAAGATCTTGAGAGGATCCTGAGGAGGAGCGTACCACTTTGCAGTGCGTCGAGGCAGTGATCAGGCTCTGGACGGGGAAATTTGCGATGGGATGAAGAGCCAGAGTCATCAAGTGTGTCTTCAGGTGTCTGCTGTAGATGTCTCGCAGCACAGCCTTACTGGAGCAGCTGAAGACGGTCTGCATCAGGTGACTGCTGGAAGGGTCCTTCAGGAACACCAGCAGAGGACTGAAGGAGAACAAACCCAGTCAATCCCAGCTTCATCACTTGACCCTTCATCATCCTCATCTTCATCCTCACCTGACTCCAGGAACTGAGCTCAGCGACGACAGGTATCCCATGATGCCCTTGATCAGCTTCCTGCATAGAATGGGTCTTTTCCTGTGAGAGATGGTCAGCAGCGTCTGGAGAACAGTACTGGAGCTGGTTTCTGTCACACACACTGAGGAAGATGAAGAAGAAGATGAAGAAGAGCAACACACACACACACACACATACACAATGAGGAAGACCGACAGAGGAAAATGAAGAAGAGCAGTGCACAAAGATGGTTACCGTTAATGTTCTCCAGCAGACTCTCGCTCAGGTGCTTCAGCTCCCACCAGAAGGAGACGGGGATCTCGAAGTCCAGCACCTCTTCTTTGCTCTTCTTTTGCTTCTTGCCTGAAAACACAAGCAAAATAAATCTAAATAATACTAAGAAACCATCAGATGCTTTTATTGTAATTAAAATTTTTGGTATTTTTCGGCAAAGTAGAAAAGACTTCTCATCATCAGATGGTTTTATAATTATTATGGTTATGGGTTTTTGGCTCATAACAGAAGCAAAAAATAAATAAATAGGATCAGCTGCATCATTTTAAAAAAGAACTGAATATTACTGCTGTCAAATGATTAATCACGTCCAAAAGGTTTTGTTAATAGATGTAGATGTATACATGGATGTATATATTTATCCAAAAGATATCATGTTTATATATTAAATGTATTTATATCAGTGCTCTCAAACGATGAATCACATCCAAATAACAGTTCAGGCAATACATGCGTGGATACTGTGTATATATAAATACAAACAGTTCTGATCGGCTGACCAAAGCCAACTTTTTGGGGAGTTGGTTTCGGCTCCTAAACACCTTTGAGCTACCATTGGTCCGAGGCGGTGGGTGTGTTCTGAAACTCCACCTTCTTTAAAACTATAAAGATATAGCTGAGCTAACTTCTGTTCACCCTCAAACAAAAAACTTAAAAGAGCTTCGTTTGAAGGATATCGGGGTCTTGAGAAGTGAAGGAGGGTGTGTTCTGACCTGTTTGAGCAGACGGAGCGTCTTGGGTCAGAGATCCGCTCAGAACCTGGATCAGCGTCCGGAGAACATGCGATCCGTACGGATCCTTCAGGAACTTTACCAGACTCTCTCTGACCACTCCACACAGACGCTTCACCTGAGCCTCCAGCATCCCACAATGCTCCTCTTCTGTCTCCTCCTCCTCCGCCGCAGAGCTCTCCTCTTCACAAAACAAACCCCATCAATCTCTGACAAAACAACAGGCTTCTCCCAACACTTACTGATCCAAAACAGCTTCATAAAGAACAATATTGATGCTATTAGGAAAAAAATATTGTGATTTGAATATTAATTAATTATATATTATTACTACTATTAATGATGATGCTGATAATAATTATTAATAATAATATTATATTAATATTGTATATTATTAATAACTTAATAATATAATATTTACTACTACTGTTACTAGCAGTAATAATAATTTATGGGAAAATTATAATACCTATTCAATAAAATGTTTACAATAATTATTAGTATTATCATGAATAATAATATATTACTTTTAATAATAATACAATATATTAATATATAGCTACAATTAATAATAATAATAATTATTATTATTGTAGTACTGTTATTAATTTGGTTTTCATTTATTTACTTAGAAAGCACAGATTATATATATATATATATTACTGTTGTAACAGATATTATTAGGGACAATAATACATTGAGTAAAAGGACTACAATAATAATAATTATTATTATTAATATAATATTACTTACTACTATTAATAATAATAACAATTATGATTATTTTCTTTTCTTAGAAAAATGAATAGTAAATAATAATTAAAATGGTTATTATAATAATAATAATAAAGATGAAATACTCTCACCATTCCAGCGGTGGGCCTGTTTCAGTGCGGTCTCCATCACATGACCACTGCACTGGTCACATGACACAACTCTGAAGTCTGACCCCGTCTCTCCTCCCAGCTCGGCCAGCAAGCCTGCCACCTGAGCAGGGCTGGCTAATGGGAGCAGCCGCTGCAGAGTTATGCTTCCGGTCATGTCCATGGAGACGAGCACCGCTTGACCTTTGACCTCGGACAGCACGTTCTCCACTAACAGAGCTGCAGAGACACACATGAGAGTTGAGATCTATTACTGCTTATATTGACTCAGAAGCGTCATATCCACAACTATCCAGTTGTTGAGGATAACTTTTATAAATCACAGAAATTGCACAGACATAACCTAAATGCATTTTTATATAAATGCACAATACACAATCATTTTTTGTTTCATATATATATATATACATAATTAGGATTGTTAAAAACAATTAAGAATAAAAGTATTATGATTTCTGAAGATCATGTGACACTGAAGACTGGAGTAATGATGCTGAACATCACAGAAATACATTACACTTTAACACAGAAAAAAGATTTTTAAAAACTGGAATAATATTTCATAATTTTACGGTATTTGTGATCAAGTGAAGTGCTCTCTCTTCACCTTTCTCCTCCTCGTCCGTGAATCCAGCGTACAGTCTATCACTGACGCGCCGGAAGTAGCCCACACTTGTGGCGTCCAGTTTTTGTCTCTTGGTCCCCTCCGGCACTAGCCGCTTCCGTCCCTTCTTCTGTCCACCCTTAACATACTGCTGACCTTTGACCTCCATCTCCTCACCCATCACCATGACCGAGACGTTGCACAGAGATCAATCCTGAAAATACATACATTTATTATCTGAGTAAGCATAAACAACAGTACCATGTTATTGCCACAGAGGTTTCTGTAGTGATAACTGGGTTTATTATTATACCTAGAGAATAAATAATCATATTAATATAGAATCGTATTTACATGGCAAAAAATTTAAATACATTTAATCATGATATTATTATGATAAACGCCCAAAAACACAAGGTGATACCATGGCACTTTGATATAGACCAAGTTACTAGGGTTTTTGGTTTTATTTTAAAGAATAACACTATATTACCACAGTACAGTTATGTTACAAACAATAAAACGCTTGAAAAGTTGATAACGATGCGAGCGATCGCGTTTTAATCGATTAGTTAAGAGTCAATAAGTCAAGCAATCATTTAGCGAGTCACTAGATCGATCAGCTGTTGCGCTGTTAATCATTGCACATTTAATTTACACATCGCTAATAAATAATAATGTCATATTAAGCTTACCAGTGTGCTTTCGCTCACATGTGTACAGCAGCAGGCGACGCGGCGTGATGACATCAGAGCGCCTTGCTGACACGCGCAGAGATTTTTACAAACAAAAGTCCCATGTTTTTTTTTTGTTTGTTTTTTTCAAAGTCAAATTCATTGTCTGTTTATATATGCATACACATATGGGATATTTTCTACAATTTAAGCATTTTAGCTTGAGTCTGTATGGTGCTGATCTTTCAGTCGTAGTTAGGCTTAAGCTTGTCATTGTTAACATTTACATGTATTAATAATAATTTAATTGTCATTTATTTTTTTAATCTAAAGAAACCTTTCAAACAAGAGGGGTGTTTGCAGTCTTATGGACCCTTGAAATTAACGATTTGAAACCCATGGTCTATAATAATCAAATCTGGCATGTTCTAACCATTAAATATTTCAAATATTTTCAGAAAAGTTTTTATAACAGAAAAATGTGACCACAGAACCAGTTATCAGTCTTACGGGTATATTGCTAGCAATAGCCAAAAATCGTATAAAAGGTTAGGACTTTAAGTAAAGATATTTGGTAAATTTCCTACCATAAATATATCAAAACTTTTTTATTAGTAATATGTGCATTGCTAAGATCTTATTTAGAATATTTTGATTTTCAACCATGCATTGATGAAAAGCTTATTTATTCATCTTTCAGATGATACCAGCATTGATTTTTCTCCCCCTTGTGACTGGTTTTGTGATTCAGGATCTGTGATTTGTGGATAAAAATATGCAATTTACCAAAGATGCATAAAATCCCCCTTAAGAGAAGATGTTCAATAGTCTAATGAGATTAAAAGAGCGATTTCTAGAGCTCTTCAGCATTTTGTAATATATAAGTTAGTGGTGTTTTTTTTCCTCAGAAAAAGAAAATTAGACTTTAATTGTTAAACTCTGTACCACAGCGGGTTAAACTGTTAGAATGTTTTGGCTACAGTAAGCACGGGGCAGAGATTACAGCATATATTGAATTTATTTACCAATAAAGACATAATAAATTAAGTTTACGTAAAAAATCGAAGTCGATCAGTCAGCCCTACGCGTGCCCGTTTGTGTAGTGAACGCGCAGCGCACTCTCGTGCCGCGCTCAGTGACTCAGTGGAAGGGTTCGCGCTAAACAGCTGCTCTCCGGATCCAAGCGTCACCTCACCGGCCAAAAACATGTCCAAACTGGAGCAGATCCTCGTCCTAGATCCCCCCACCGACCTGAAGTTCAAAGGTGAGTGAGTAGCGCGGACAGTCGCTGTGTATTGGTGAAATGTAAGCGGGTTTGACGCGCTATAACGCGGAAAGGGAGTGTAGGCCGTGGCGGATCCCCGAGCTCTGGTTTACTGACAGGCGGCACTCAGGCGTAGAGGAGCCGGTGTCGGTTGGGTTTGTAATTTAGGGTTGGTTTGCACTGCCAGGTCATTTTACGAAGGAAAAATAAAAGGTAAGGCGTTCAGTGCCTACGTGGATGCCTTTCAATAAAGAAGCAAACCTATGCAATAAAGTCCTGTGGCTGCACCGTGGTGTCATAGCATGTACCATGTTAATATTAATGTAACTAATATGGTATATGTGTGGTACACTCACAACGTTTAGTAAACAATTTCACTCATTGTTGGACATCTACCATTGTGCTACCTCTTGGAGTAGTCGTGAATGAATCGCATTAGCATGGGATAACGTTAAATCAAAGTAACGTTACCATTGGTTTACCATCTGATACATCCCTAATCATGCTACTACCGTGCTTTATTATGTAAGGCATATTTATTATATAATTGTCTGTATGTCACTGCCCTGATTTAAGAATATATAACGTGACAATGCCATGGTATTTTTCAAAATACATTAAAGTAGATGTTTTCATTACAAAAAAATGCTGTGGACACCCACATATATTTTAATATCATAATATTGTGCAAGTTTCCTCATCCTAAAATTTAACTTGTGCAAAGATCCAATATATATCTAATATATTAATTTGCATGTACTGTTTATTTTTTAATTGATTTATTTTTAAGTTTTAATTTATTTATTATAATTTATTACAGTCATGCATCTATTTATTTATAATCTAAATATATAATAATTATTATTTTTTAAAAATATTTATTAATTAAAGCACTATTGAAGTATTTATTTACTCTATATTTACTTATTTTATTCAAATTCTTATTTTAACCTTTTCTTATTTATTTCTTAAACTGCTTTTTGTTTACTGTATTTATTTGCTCTTCATATATTTATTTATTGATCGATTGATTTCCATGCCCCATTTAATCCCCCAGTTAAAAAACTCTGCATTAGAGTACCATATAAATACATGCATTTCATATGTGTCATGGTTTATCTCAAAGTACCATGTCAAGGGTATCAGCTGATGCATCCCTGTACTACAGTAATTTTGTGGTTACCCTTTGCTTCCTGCTAATTGCTTTTCTCAGCTGATTGCCCTTACAGACAATTCATTCAGTAGTACCATGCCTTAATACCATGGTCCTATGGTTATATATACCTTGTAAATGAACAATTACCATATTGACATGCCGTGTTTATTCTAATGTGCTTCGAAGTAATGGATGTGGAAAGCCCTCTCTTCCTGTGAGGGCGCGTCCTGGATAAATGAGTAACTAGCGGCGTGATACGACTGATGCCCTTTACCTGCATATTTCAGGAGTCTTTTCTAGCGTTGGATGTTCTCTGTTGCTCACTGAAGCTCACCGGTTTAGCGGCGAAGTGCTCAGCACGGTTTGTCAGATGGGAGTTTTGTATTTCTGATCAGAGTTGGACATCATGATTTAAGAAGTGTTTTCCTGTCACCACAGACGTCATTGTTTTTACGAACTTGTTTTTTTCATCACTTACATGAAAGCAGAGTCATTTCAGGAATGAATGAGTGTGTTGTGCATCTAGTGTCTGGATGTCAGCAAGGACGAATTAGGCAGCTTTTATCAGGCTTAGGGTTAGATATGACCGAAGGTTAATGTTGTTCAAAACAGTGGCACATTTCTTTGTGTAAAAAGTTTTCAATGTGTTCATCCGTGGAAATAACTAGTCAATAGTTATGTTCATTGTTGTGTGATGTCATTTGCAGAGTAAGTCATTGACTTACTGAAGAGTTTTGTAGCTTTGCCTGTGTGATTTGTGATTTGTTTCAATTTTGTGGTTGAAAAGATAGTTTAATGTTTCTGAAACAAGTGCAACATTTATTTGACCAAAAATACAGCAAAAAAAGTGCAATATTCGTAGCGTTTAGATCTGTTTACTGTGTGAATCTGTGTTAAAGTGTACATTTTCAGCTGTATTTTCAGCTTCATTATTCTTCAGTGATGCTTTTTTTTTGGTTGACGTCTTTTAGAAAGTGAATGTGACGAGTGAAGCTGTATGTTTCTGCTGTCTCTGGATGTTCAGGATTTTCAGGCTTTTGTAATCTCTGTACCTGAGTTACAGGGACGTCTCTGATTTATGGCTAAACTAACCGTTTGAGATCTTAATCATGTTTTTTTGGGCAGGCTCTCCTGACAGTAAGTGGGAGCATGAGATGAGGATTAGAAACAGATCTAATTCGTGTCTGTGTCCTGGATTCCCTCTGCTCTCTCTGGTGATTTAAATTCTATAATAAATAAGTCTTTAATATTTGTTTCTTAGTAATTTATTAATGCTAATAATAATTCCACCACAGCATAATAGAATAAAACAAGGCAGTTGTGAGTTTTTATCACAGAATCCAGAGCTATATTATAATTCTAAGCTATATCGCTGCATTTGAGTTTATATCTGCGTATCTCACGATTCAAAACATTTCTTCTCTCCAAATCCTGAGTTGAATGAATAGTTCATACAAAAAAGAAAAGGACCCAATATTGTACCCACCTCGAAGCCATCCTAGGTATATATGGCTTACGTAGAGTTTTTAAAAAATGTATCCTGTCTCTTCGAGGCTTGGGAATGCTGGTGGATGGCACACATTATTCTGAAACGCAGTAAATCTGATATATCCACACAAGTACTTCAATCGTAAAAGTAACCTTTACGCCTTTGGGGGTTGTCACATGTCCTCTGAAGCAGATCGATGGGTTTTTGTACTAAAACATTTCTAGTAACGTAAATAACTGACTGTCTGGAGTTCCTCCTCCTTTGTATTTTAATGGCGTTTGGCAAACGGCTTCGAGGTGAATCACCTGCACCTGCCTGCTAGAACGCTGAGCTACGGCTTCTTGGCGGACCTGTGACGTAAGTTGCGTCATACGTCGAGTCACGAGTCAGCCAAGAAGCCGTAGCCCAGCGCTCTAGCCAGCAGGTGCTGGGAATACACCTTGAAGCTGCAAATTAATATATTCATCACAGTCTTGAGAGCTGTGTTCCTTTCATTTTTGCAGCTCTGGTTTTTTTCCTTTAATTCTTCTTTGTTTTTTTGTTTACATCTCGTAATTCAGATTTACGAGACGACAAATCCTTCAAATCAATGATCTGCCTAATAATATCAAAGCCTGAAATGTTGGATGCAGTCAAATCCCTGATGCCTTTTCATCTGTTCCTGTGTTGATGTTCTGGAAGGGCCTGTAACCCAGTAAATAAATGAGGTGACAGGAAGAGGAACCCTGAGCTAAATACAGCTGGCCTGACGGGATTCCTCTTTCACTCCTCTCTTACTCCTGTTTCTAGACATCTCAAGACTCAGTTTCAGCAGAACTTTAATGTTAAGGTGTCAAAATGAAAACATGGGCCTGCTTGAGCCTTTATCATAATGGTATGAAACTTAAAATAATTAGTTTCACTTTTTTAGCTTTATTCACTTCTGTAATAATCTGCCACGAACTAAACACATTTGAGATTTTGACATTGAAGCTGGACTTTTCATTTTCAGTTCTTTAAAAGTGCTTTACAAGTAATAAAAGGATCATAACTACTACTACGACATAAATCTAATTTAATACCATAACATCTACTAAAATGCTAAATAATAAATAAAACTTTATATATCTATATATTAGAGCTTCACGATTCTGGATGAAATGAGAATCACGATTTTTTTGCTAAGAATAAAGATCACGATTCTCTTACGATTCTGTTTTTTTATTTTTATTTTAAATATGTACCCCTGAAAAAAAGGTTATCAAACAGCAGTAAAATAGCAGTTAAATAAGACAAGAAATTCAATGTAAAATTATGTAATGTATATATATACACACACACAAACACATATATATATATATAATATGAAAACACGGCTAGTGCATTAGAATAGTGAATCCTTTACCATTTTTACAGACTAATAAACAAAAGATTAACGTAATATAGTCTATTCAGTCTAGCCTACTGCATTACAAGTTGTGGTTCAGCCTTTCCCTGTACAGCTTTGACCAACTATTGCTTTATTTTGTCTGAGCTTTCAATGTTGTTACGGGAAAGGATGAAGCTGATTGCTTCACGTGATTGTCACGTGCCCCGCGGTGCACGTGACAACGAATGCGGCAATCTGAAATGCGAAATGGAAATATGAGCGCGTCTCTTCCATTGTGAGCGTGCAAAATGCGCATCTACATTTGAAATAATAGACTTGAGCGCGCAAAAGAAACCACATGTGAACGGTCCCTAAAAGCAAAGTCGGCACGCGCTGCTCCTTTTCTGCATACGCATGCTTTCGTCCGCGATTGAGTTTACGTCTAAAGCTGCGAGGACGCAGATGTGCGCGAGACGGAACGGAACAGAACCGGAGTAACAAGCACACCTGTCCTCTGCCTGCGCAAAACCGCATGTGACATCAGGCGTCATCACGCCCACTGTGAGTGATTGCTGTTATCTTGAGATCAGACAAGTTATGCTCGTCTCCTGTACTTGAAAATATAATTGGCTGAATCGTATAAATGCTGGATTAAGATCGTGTGGGGGGTCGAATCGAGATCGGGATCTTTTAACGATTAATTGTGCAGCTCTAGAAGTGACTTAAGTTCACTCTGCACTCCCACAAACCGAATGTCTTTCTTCACATTCACACACAGTGGGTTTTTCTGGTAAATGAGAGTGAAATGCATGCAGTTTTCTCTCGAGCGCATCTCTGTTGCTATTTATAGAGCGAGGCCTGCCTAAGGAAGACTTTACTCTCGTGGCAAGGAAAAGACTCTCCTGTCCTCTGTGTGTGTCCTGATTCTGTGACTGTTATGTGGATATGAGATGTCCTGCCTCGATGGCAGCGGATGAAATCAGTGACTAAAATAAATCATTAACTAAAATAAAATATAAGAAACTGATGCAAAGGAAACTTTCAAAGCACTAAAATAACTAAAACTAATAAAGGTTTGTAGACATATTTAAATGAAAATGAAAATGTCACTAAAAACATTTATTGCATCTTTAATTGACATGGTTTTTATAGTTATGTTGTATTTTGTAATGATAGATGTGTGTAAGCTAGGCTATAATAGGAGTTTACGTGACGTGACTGACCAATCAGAATCAGGTATTTCTGGGAGCCGTTTATTAAATCACATGAGTGTTAATGCTCATCCGAACCGTGAAGTAGAAAGGAACTGAACTGTGTGTTTGATTGATTTTAGAAATGAACGTGATTCAAATGAGGCTCAATTTTATGATTTAATTGTCTTGTACTCGTTACAAAGAGGATTGCAGGGTTAAAAGAGCAGGATTGGAAGTAGAAATCCGATGTTGGTTGGAGTGTTTTCACGAGTGCAGCTGAAATGACTTTTACAGTAGAATCCAGCACATTTCTTTCAAGTGCCTCATGTACGTGTTTGTCCGGGTTAACCAGCACACTGCTGATTAGTCATGTCGTATTGTTGGTTTAAAACGAGCATGACTTGTGTACACAAAATTAAACCATTATGTCATTTTCATGCAATGAACAGAGATTCAATCATTCATTTTCTGGTAACTGCACTTAGCAAGTTCTGATCATGAGATAAAGAGAGCTCTCAGATTAATTGTTTACCGTGTTTTCTACTTTAATTGCATTTCATCAAGGTAACTAACACATTGAAAATTAGGGATGCACCGAAATGAAAATTCTTGGCCGAATCCACAGCCAAACAAAATGAAACCAAAGGACGAATACTGAACATGGTTTTTCCCACATATAGTTTGCCAAATTAAGAAACCAAAAATGTGCTTTTGTTTTGTTCAGCTTTTCAAGGAAAAATCAATTACAAAACATTTAAAAATATTTACTTAACACTAAACTTTTTAAAATATACCTATAACTAGTGGTCGATCGATGTGTGTTTTTTTTGAAGGCCGATATCTTGTAAAGCAGGGTGGCTGATATTAGGCCGATATATCTTTATTTATATTAATATTGAAGTTATTTTAAACAAAACATATTCAAATATAAATGTGTAATATAAAAATATAAGACAAAGTAAATCACACACACACACATATTTATGTATATATATATATATATATATATATATATTTATTAGGGGTGGCACGGTATATAGAAAAATAAAACCGTTTAGTACGCTTGTCTCGGTTCAGTGCATGCATGCGTCGCACAGTTCGACGGGTCATGACATCCGCAATGTAGCCTTGTGCCCCGTATGTGACGTCAGTGTGTTTCCCTTTCGTGAGAAAGGATTTAGGGGTCTACGGTGTGGAGTGAGTGCTGCAGGTACGTGTAGAAATGGCAAGTGGAAGAGAAAAGGAAGGCTGCTCAGAGTTGCCCAGGTTCGGGTCGGGTTCGGTCACATCACTGTGAATCTGCGTCTGTGTTATAACGGCGCTTTTTGCCCCGTGTGCGTTGATGCTCACATCTGATGACATTTCCGAACGCCTTCCTACAGTTGCTTAATAAAAGCGGGCTTTCCACACAAAAAAAGTGCATGTGTCATTAGTATGAGAAAAAAATTCGGTTACAGCTCTCTCTTAACCCGGCCCGATTCATCTTTTTTTTTTTTTTTGTAAATATTTAATTAGATTTATCTATGTGTCCATTCAACGATTGGAATTAATCTTATGCACCAAACTGGAATATCGCATAAAACGTCTGGTTGTTTTGTAATCATGTTTGTGAAGGTTCGTGTGTATGTTTGACCTGAACACACACCGTTGTTTTTCTGCTGATTAGATTTCTCTCTGGATGTTTCCATATAGAAGAAACTCATATGATGCTCACTAATGCTATCTGATTTTATCGTGTCTCACAACAATCCTTCTTCTCAGCAGTTCAGCAGAACTTAATTTCCAAGGTTGAGCATCTGGTGTTCTGTACCATGTTTACAAAAATGCATCCATTCCTGCGCTTGATCCTGCAGGACTCCTCTAATCCGCTAATATGCGACATGCACGGTCATAAGATCCTGGCTTTGAGGCGTAATTGCACATCATCTCTTTTCATCTGATCCAAAGGCCATCGTAAAAGCTGGAGCGGGATTTGATTGTGAGTTTCTGTTGCTGCTCGTTGTACTGTACTGAATAAAAACGGACGAAACGCACTTACTGGTAACTTTGATTTGATTGTTGTTGTGTTTTTGTTCAAAGCACTTTGCAAAGCACTTTGCGTCTAAAGTTTCTATTTTTATACATTTAATTTATCATAATTTCAATATGTTGCTCTGTTCTGTTGTCACAATAATATTTTAGTGAATACTGAACTACAAATAACTATTCTTGTACTAAAACCTGGGGCATTGAGAATTGAGGGATTCTGTACACTTCCTCATATACTGTTATCAATTTATATTGTGCTGCTGTTGTTATTTATCAGAACTCAACAGAATTTGTCTCCTGTCCTATTCAAAGTTATATTTATGAAGCTTACCAAATCTTTTAAAACTGCTCACTTTGATTTGGTTGTTGTTTTGAGTTTTTGAACTTTGCATTTCATCTTAAGTTTGTATTTTTATACATTTTATTCATCAGAACTTTTAATATATTTTGTTGTTTCTCTGTTCTGTTGTGACAATAAAAAGAAACAATTTTTCTTTTTAAAATGCATTATCATATTATATTAGTTAAAACTCATAAATAACTACAAATAACTAATGTTATGGAAATCTGTTCATGTTTTGTTGCACATTTCTGGAAAAAAATAAATAAATAAATATTGGCCGATGTATCGGATTTTAAAACAAGCAAATGTTTAGGGTAGGAAGTAGGGCTGGGCGATTTAATTCTTGATTAACGCATGCGCATCACGTTAGTAAAGCCGGTTCTTTGATTAGTGCTAAATCTCAATCAGCTGTTTTTGAGATGCGCTGCAGTTGATTCACAGAGCCGTAGATCACTGAGGAGCTACACAATTTTGCGATTAATTTCCTTTTAATTACATTTTATTTAGTTTATTTCCCAAACTGAGGAGGTTGAATCAAACCTGTTGTAACCCTGGCGTTAGGGCTGCTCGATTATGGAAAAAATGATAATCACGATTATTTTGGTCATGATTCAAATCCCGATTATTTTACACGATTACTCATTGACTTTGGAAATATGTTGCATTTATTGAACAGAACAGTGAATTCTCCTTAAA
>JAUCMT010000047.1:19154030-19187036 GCA_032357475.1 Enteromius thamalakanensis | reverse complement strand
GCGCCCGCAGCAACACTACAGACAGAATAATAGCTCCGCCTTCTTTCTTAAACATAAACCCACTCTGTGACGGAGAAAAGTGGAGGCGTGTTTAAACAAGTTGTTTTAGGAGGGTGTGGACAAATATTAACTTTTACAAAGAAGATTTCTTCGGTTTTGAAACTTGAATCTTTGTAACTTCAGGGATCTTATCTCTGCACTTCTAACAGCTTGAAACACTCCAAAGAGAAAGGAACACTTAAAATCACATCATAATAGCTGCTGTCTGAAGGATGTGTAAGGAGCAGCTCTCACCTGAGCGTTCTGCAGCGCTGGCTGGTAGCTGGAGGGTCTGTAGAGCGTCCTCTGATCCGCCTCTGTGTGAATGTCTCCCAGGTAAAGCTCCTCCAGCAGCTGCTCGGGGCCGTGGTGCAGATACTGCTTCTCCAGTCGTAGGAGCTGCAGCTCGTGCATGGAGAAATTGAGTGCGCAGCCACAGTCGCTCCAGAGCTCGTAGCTGATGTCGGGCCTCCACGGAGCGCAGCCGAGCTCCTGGGCCGCAGATGCTGAGTGACACACCAGACGCACACTGTGGATCTGATAGTCTGCCTCGGTGCCGCCTCGGACGATCCAGGATGGCTGGCGCAGACGCAGACGGCCCTGCACCTGCAGGCTGTAGCTCGGCTTGGAGCAGTGGTTGTCTGCGTAATAGAACTGTAGAGCCTTAAACGTGTTGTTATGGAGGAAACGGTAGGAGCGAGTGATGAACTCCGGCCCGGGACGAACCTCACAGCTGCCAGAAAACAGAGATTTACTACTGCTGATGTCTTCAAAACACAAATCAGTCATCAGGAACTCTTTATATAATATCATAATTGAAACAAAATAATACTTTATAAAATAATAAAATAAAATATATAAAACTGTGTGTATTAAATTAGCTAAATGTACATACAATTTAGAACATAAGGATAATATTAAGTTATATTAAATATTTTAGAAAATACTGAAACATTTTAAAAAAATTGTAAATATGTGTATTGAATAATACCAAATAATATTTTAGAAAATAATAATTAAATATTAAATAGAATTAATAAAACAATAAACAAGAATAATCTAAAATAATATTTAATCAAATAATGTTTGTAAATAATTCTATTAAATAATAATATAATAAAATAATTCAAAAAAGTAAATAATTAATAATTTACACAAAAACACCAGTCGGTCAGTCATTATAAATTTCCCAAATGTCAATTAATATTTTATTGAATGCTAATAAAAATTAATTCATTCAAATTAATAGATAATATTTATACAATTACGATGTTAAATAATACTAAATACTATTTCAGACGAACACAGTCAGAGTTTATTAAAAATGTATCCTGGCTCTTCTAAGCTTGGTAATGCTGGTGAATAGCAGCCATTATTTTGAAGGTCCATAAATCATATATATCTGATGTAAAATGAATCCGTACACCTCCGCTGGGTTAACACAAGTCTTCTGAAACAGATCAATGGGTGTTTGTAAAGAAATATTTATGGTTTTAAAATGATTACATGAATAACTGATTTGCAGTTATTTTCTGAGACTTGAGATCATTGAGTTCCGACTTCTTGGCTGACTTCTGACTCGACGTATGATGTAGACGTAAGCTACGTCATACCTCGAGTCAAAGGTCAGCTGAGACACTCTCTGGTGTAATTTTCATTTTTAGGAACAGTCTGGCACAGCTCTACCTGCTGGAGACCCAGTGGCCCTGGATGTTGGGGGGCATCTGGACGGTGATGCCGTTCTGCAGGTGTTTGAGCAGCTGGACACACTGAGTGTCTTTAGAAGGCCAGACCAGACCCCTCTCCAGAGATGAGGCCTTCACACAACCTGAAACACAGTGTTAACAGATGCTCAGGACAAGATGAGACAGAGAACAATCACTTCACACGCAAAGTGTTCTACATACAAATGAAAATAACATAATCATTAAAAAATAATCACAACAATAAAACAATGAATTTAAAGTGTTTTAAAAAAGCAGTTGAAAATAGAAAATGCAGTGCAATTGATTGTGAAGGTATTTTTAGTTATTTGACCCCTAGAGTCAAGGTATGCGTCCACCTAGAGAACTTCAGAGAACGTTCTGGCAAATCCAGCTGTTCATTTTATCCATGCATTGTCAGAGGAGGTCAATGGGGCTGTAGTCATTTGGAGATATATATATATATATGGTTAACTTTATCATTCAGCTACTTGCATCTGTTCTAGTGTATTTACTTTAGTTTAGAGTTAGAGTTGTGATCTTTCTCATGACACAAGACTCATCAAAATAACTGCTCAACTATCATTTCAGTTTATGCTTACTCTAAAACTGAATTTCTGAAGTTTCATTCACAAATAACCCAGGAATACACAAAAAAAGAGCTGCACTTTAACACTGTCATGATATCTGGACAAAATGTTTACATGATCACAATTCAGTGATGTTGATACACTCGTACAAATAAAGATGCTTCATGACACCATAGAAGAACTTTTTCTGTGTAAATGGTTTCATAAAGAGCCTTTACCATCTGAAGAACCTTTCTGTTTCACTAAAGCTTCTTTGTGGCAAAAGAAGGTTCATCAGATCATACAAAGATAAGAAGGAGACAGTTCTTTGACTGAATGGTTCTTTGCGGAACTGAAGATGGTTCTTCTGTGACATCACTGTGAAGAACCTTTTAAGCATTTTTGTAAGAGAGCAGAAAGGAAGCAGCGCAGAAACAGATGAAGGTTAGGATAGAAAGAGCTTTAATGAATGTGGGAACGAGCCGCTGCTGGACTCAGATCAGCTATTATAATTCATTTTCAGATTTGATATAATGACACTTGGAGCAAATAAAGCTGATGGCTGGATAACAGCAAACAGATTTTTGGCCGGCGGTCAGGAGCTGCATGAGGCCTCCAGATGAAAGAAGGTTCCACACCAACGCTTGCATTCCTTCAAGATCTGCTTCAAGACTGCCACAAACATCCACCATCTGCCTTTACTCTCACACGCCATAAAACAATAGAATATAATAGAAGCTTTGGTTCTGGTGTGGAATTCAAAAATAAAAAGCTATAATTGCTTAGTATTTCTAAAAGCACAATTCTAGTTTATATCTTCTGACTTCTGAGTTTCTGATACACTATTCTAAAATATATATCTTACAATTCCTTTTTAAAGAGACTAATATATATACATATATACACATATATATACATATACATATATATACATATATACAAAATAAAAAATAAAATATAACAGCACAATTTCTTCTTCTCAAAAAGTTTATATATATATATATATATATACACACACACACACACACACACATATACACAGACAAATATACACACACACACACATATATATATATAATATATGTGTAATATAATAAATTTTTTCAATTTCATAAATGGTTTATATTATATTTTTATATATTTATCAGAATGCTTTCTGAAGGATCATGTGACACTGAAGACCAGAGTAATGCTGAAAATTCTGCTTTGATCATAGAAATCAATTACATTTTAATAGATATTCACAGAGAAAACAGATGATTTAATATAAATAAAAATATAAATAAAATTTCACAGTTTTGTTTCTATTTTTGATCAAATAAATACAGCCTTGCTGACCATCAAGCTCCAAACTTTTACAAACTGGTGCAAATGTATTTTATTTGTTCTTGATCTCTTCTGAAGTCTAGAAAAGCAGTAAAACTAGTTTAGCTTTTATGTTTTTCTCACACATTTATTCATGAGGCTTTGGTTCCCAGCTCTTCTCTTCTCCTGTCTCACAGCGCTCTGGAGAACATTTCCAGCTGGACGAAGATTCATTAATTCTGATTATATATACACGTTTATGAGCTTGTAGACAGTTTAATGGAAGTATGGTTCAATGGAGGAAAGGGTTTGATGTGGATAAGAATAGACTGAAACATGAGAGCTCCACACACATGCACTTAAAGGAGATCCGGGGTCTATTCTTACTTTTATACATTTATTACCCACTTTTCCCAGATTTGATATTCTTTTGGCCAATTTACACTCATTTCATTGTTAAAAAATACTGTTGTTGTAACATAAGACAGGAACTGAGTTTTTCCCAGATAATGCTTTTTTTAAGCCAAGGTACTCAGATTGTATAAAGTGAAAAAACAACCTTGACATTTAATTCAGGAGGCAAACATTGGGACTTAATGAGAACATTTATAAATGTCATTAAAGGGCTCTTTTCCATTTATATTTCCACAGATAATGCTAAATCTACCGACATTATATGGACACGAAAACATTTTTTCCAAATATGAGGGTATTTTTGAGTGAACTGTCCCTGGTTCTCTGTTTCTTCTCGAGCTCAGATAACATTCACTATAATATGTTACAAACGTCCGGATCCGGTCGACTAATGTCGCTCTTCTGGCTCGTCTTGGACCCGGTCCTGAGGTTTTTTCCTCAGATAAATGTACAGCAGGCTCTAATCTTTCCTGACGTGGGGTTTTACGGCTGCTATAACGTCCCACTTAATTAAACGTTAGATTCTCTTAAACACACTGGAGAGAATCAAGCATCTCTTTCATCTCTGGGCCCCGTTTGAAGCGTTTCCAGCTGAACACTTTGTGAGAACAGCTTTTATGCTATAACTGTATGCACATACAATTGATTTGTTTTTATTATTATTTTATTTTTATATTTAATTTTTTATCCAATGCATTTTTCTATTTTTTGTTCATTTATTTTTACATATATGTTGTTGTTTTTTTATTCTTATCTTATTTTTATAGTCTCTATTGGAAACAAATACCTCTGTACATACTATATTCTAGCCTAATACTATAATCTTCTGTTCATCCCACCTAAAGTCAGAAGTCAAGCAGAAGTGACAAAACTGCTCCTCATATTCACTATTTTACTGCAAAGCAGCGAGCTCCTCTGTTTTTATAGATGTTAAGCAACATTACATGCATCTCATAACATTCTTTTCCGGGCTTTCTTGTCTCTAACTAACATGAACAGAAATGACCCTAAAAATCAATTCCAGGAGGCACATCGTTTAACTTTATAAGAAATGATAATGACCAAACATTCAAATGCTGCTGAACTGAGATAAATACCTGTTTTTAAAAGTAAAGCAAAGTTGTATTCAATACATTCTGTGTAAGGGACACAAAACTAATACAAACATTTCTAACCTTTACTCACAGATTTGAAACTTACTGATGTCTTTTGTTTTATTAAAAATGTTGACTGCACAGCCACTTCTTTGTTGGTATTTCTACATCTGTTTGCAGATTTTCACATTTTTATGAACTCTCTAACCCTAAAGAGAGATGAGAAGAAACACTCACCGAACAGCATCATCATCATCATCATCATCATCAGGAGCAGCAGCAGACACACAGCCATTATTCCCAAAGAATGCAGACGATTTTCCTTCAGCATCTTCCTTTCTCGGATTAATCACACATCAAGACTCTCTTTTATCCACAACTTTAAGATTGTAATGTGATCCATTGGCTCCGGAGAAACATCTGAAAGAATTGCGCTTCTGCAGAAGTTACAACTCCCAGAAGATCACGAGCAATCCACGGAAAACCACCATGAGTTCTCCGGAGAATCCAGCGCCGAGCCTCACTGGAGAAATATGAGACAGAGAGAGAGAGAGAGAGAGAGAGAGAGGGAGGGAGGGAGGGAGGAAGAGGTTTGGACTCAGAGCTGATTTCTATTAGGACTCTCTGACCCAGACCACATCAAACAGATCCTGATCTCAGAACCCTTACACTTCCTCCTGTTACAACCAGTCCCGCAGATAGTCTTCTGTCAGGGGTGTATAGGCCTGCATATGAGCAGCACACAGATATGTGTCATTTCATGTTTGACAAATATTTCAAACCTCCTCTTCAGCTGGCCTTCAGTGCCTCGTCCAATCAGAAACACAATCCTTCACAGCAGACAGGTGTTATTCGAAACTAAATAAAATACAGGAAACCCATTTAAATGTATAGTTTTACTTCAAATGAAGTTAAATGTGTATGTAAAAAAAAAAAGAAAACCCGCAGTAATATCTAAAAGATACTTAATAAACACATATAAACTAATTATTATGTATGAATAAGCCTTTTTAAAAGCCTAGTTCTAGACTAAATGTAAATCTGACTGATCTTAAAACACGTTGGTGCCTTTGTTTTTCTTAAGATGCACACTAGTGATGTTTTTTTTCTAAGGCATGTTTATAATTGATTGAACAATGGCTTGGACTAAACCCTGTCTGTGAAACCAGGCCTGTGTGTATTGACTTCAGCTCTTGTGCAGATGGAGACAGACATCCCATCATCTCTTTCTCACACTTAAACCACTATGACTTTCTTTCCTCTGTGAAACACAAAATGTTCAGCAGAAAGTCTGAATAGTTTAAAGGATTTGCAGGATAGCATATTTTTGATTTACTGTCCTCCCAAGAAGAAAGAAAGTCACACAGGTTCTTTCTCATCATGTTATTATTATAATTGCTAGGATTTGCTTTGTTTCATTTATTATATTTCTGTCGTTTCTACTGTATTTATTTGTTATTACTGTAACTGCACGCGATGCTGCAATTCCTTCACCAACACAAATGTAAAAAAAATATATGCTGTGCCAACAAAGCATCACAAAACAGGACAAACTTGTCATTTCTGAGTGAACTATCACTTTAAAAAATGCTTTCACTGGCTTCACGTGAATGCAAGTGCTATTTACCGAGTAAAACACGTAGAGATGTGTGAGAAAAACACTGCGTCTGACAGACAGAGGGGAATGGAAATGGTGTCACCATATGCACAGTTAAAAAAAAAAGCAAAACAAGGCGAGCTTTAAGCACACACTGACTGGCTTGAGTTTTTTCTCAGTTCAAAGCACTTTAATCTTCTGGTTTGGCTGCAATCAGAGGGATTTGAGTGGGATCTCTCTCTCTCTCTCTCTCTCTCAGTCTGTGGGCCTGTCTCTCGCCTGCTGGCAGCTGTGAATGTATGGAAACAGAGATGTTGGCAAAGCCTCTGAAGTGGTGACTTCATACCAATCCGCTGCTTTCAAACGTTGTTGTTCACTTTTCCTGTCTCTATTGTTTTCTGGAAAACCACATCCTGTCAAACGCCTCGCGCTCAGCCAGTGTCGGGGAAAGTTACTTTTAAAGCATTACAATGTTGCGTCATTTCCTAAAAAAGTAGCTAATTACATTACTTTGTTACTTTTCATGAAAAGTAATGCATTACTTTATTTTAAATCTGAACATGGTCTGCTTGTTTGTTTTTATGATTAAAAAGTCATTCTAATACAGACATAAAAGCAGCATAAAATGACACAGGAGAAGAAAGATCAACACTATTCAGGAACGACTGCAATCATCTAATTTCTGCTTAGTGTGGGACTAAAGACATAAATGACATCTGTCTTATTTAACATATTTAACTGGTTTCTGCTATATTCTGAGCTTGCATTGAACTGTTTTTATTGATTCTGAGGAACACTGGATGTGTTTTTGAGCAAATACATGTTGATATTTAGTCTAGAACTACAGGAAGATCATGTTCACTCACAACACTCCTGGATTCTGATGAGCAGAGACAGATGCTTCAAGAGCGAGCACAATCATGGTTTATCATCTGTTTGAGATGCTGGAGAGAGACAGGAACACCTCGTTAGACAGAAAACACTCTCAGTTTTACAAACCCTTCAGAAAACACACTTGGACATTAAAGTCAGAAGCTAACCAACACCGTTAGTGTGTAAACCAAAGCCTGCATTAGTTAGTTTAAATGTCATTTTTTTCTCATGTAATTGTACCTTTTTCCTTTAAATTTTGACTGTATAGGTCTTATATAGAAATGTTGAATTTATATCATTGTGATATCATATCGTATGTACATTGTAATTTTTAAATTGAATAATTTTATAATAATTTTAGTAATTTTTTATTATTATTATTATTTGTTATCCTAAACAGTTATTCCTTTTTGATTAAATAACCTAAACCCTAAATCTAGAGCATAACAGTCACATTTCACTAAACACATTCAGTGTCATGTGTATCAGACTCATCTGCCATCACTTACCTATTCAGTGTAGTTTCCAGCCAGATTAATTCAGAAGACCATAAATATGAAATCTGAGAGACATATGTAGAAGCTTGTCACTGTTGTTATTAATTAATGGCTCTCTGACAACGATCCCCAAACATTCCTCCTCTCAGCCGAGGCTCATCTTTCTGTTTTTAATTACTGTTTTTGATGATTCTGCTGTTTTTTTTATGCGAGTAATTTTGCGTCTATATCTGTTTATAATTAAAACGCTCAGATACAGGCAGCACTGATTACTCTCATCAATCATATTCATGAAGACGCATTTCTTTCACTGAGACGCAGCTTCAGCTAATTAGCAGCTCTGTGGTTAAATGTCATTAACCTCACGTTACCTCTCTTTCACGCATTTGTATCGTACTTCATCAAAACATGTTCATCAACTATTCACAACTAATTTAGGGCTTGAAGTTAGTTTTTCCACAAGTTTCACACATAAATAAATGAATTTTACTGTAGCTGAATCTGTGAATCATATCTGTGTTGTAAGAAAAAAAAACTTAATCACTCCAATAAAAGTTATTCTCTCCTGAAAAAAGAAAAAACGTGCATTTATATGCTTTGAGAATTGTAATTCTGATCAGTTCACTGAAAGTCATGAACATTCATCAATCATAATACATTATATAACTACTATTAACCTTTTTCTCTTATAAATCTGAATTTATATTTTGCTGCTGTAACTTTTCTTAGAATTATTAAATTTTTTTGCAACAGAATAATAATAAAAAAAAGTCTAAGACCAGAACTTGACAGCTTTCACATTTTGCATTAAAATTCAATATATTTTATTTCAATCACATATCATATTTAAACAAAAAGGACAATTTTTAAAAAAATAACACAACCCTGGTTTGAATTTTTCTTTACACCAATAAATAAAAAATAATAAATAAAAACAGGATCCTATTAGTTACAATAGAAACAACAATTAACTAATATTAATTAATGCATGTTAGCTAATATGGTTAAATATATTTTAACCAGTTTAATGATTGTGACCAAGAATATGATCATGCAGACATAACTGTGCTGCTTTACAGCATAAGATGAAGATTGAGAGTTGACTGACATTAACAGTTATTTCCCGTTCATGCTATAAATTGGCCATAAATCAAATGTTTGTGAAATTTAATAATGGACTGCTCCTGATGAAACATTATTTTACATAATCAGATATATTTCTAATTTAACCTGAATATTTAACTAACATACAGGATGGTAGCCTATATGATTTTATTCATAACTGACTTGTAAAGTGTGTTTAACTTCATACTGGAGTCTAATAAATGATCTCACCTTGATGAAAGCATTTCAAAACCTTTGACTCGATTGCTATAGCATTCATAATTCTTCATTTCATTGAAAAAGGCAGTCATGCGATTAATAGGCTGTAATATAGTGACTGGTAAACACCATGTGTCTGTTTCACATCAGATTACTGTATGTTTCTGGAAAGTAAGGTTTAAGATAATGATTGCTTTATGTCGAAAACACAGTGTTTCCATGACAACAGGGGCTTTGGGACAGGGGTTTGTGGAGGAAACACACACACACAGCATTACAGTAAACTGCTGGATGAGGGAAGTTTTGTATTTATATATGAAGGCTACAATCTTCCACCGCAAGCCAGACCGGCCGGAGACGTCACTAGAGTTCCTTCAGGCTGAAAGATCTGGAGAATTCCCCTTCACCCCACCACCGCAACCCAGCGGCACTCATGGAAGTAATTGTGCTGCTGAGAGAACAAGATCCACACTCGTAGTGAGTGTGTTTTAAAACTTAGCCAGACTGAATTAACACTGACCATTACACACCAGCCTTTCTACAGCTACAGCGCATCTTCAGGAAAACACACTCACACTTGTTCATTTATCTGCTAACAACAATGTCCCAAAGAGGATATTTAGGATCAAATGAGTCAAACAATGCATATAAGTATATATAAGTCATTAACATTCAATCGATCATCATGCAAAATATAACTTATTGCAACTAATTGCATGCAACGCATTTTGATGAGCGCCCCGAGTCGTCAGCATTGCCCTGGAAACAAAGCACACACACCAGCATGTCCTCATCTCTGGCTGATCGGGTATATAAGCATTGTGAGTGCTACCGAAGACTGAGAAACTTCTCCATGCGTCAGAGCGCTCACTTGTTCTCTCCCTACCTTCCCAGAAAGCAGCCGAGGCCTGATCAGCCGTACAGAAGCATGAGGAAGAGAGCACGCCATTTATTTTGAGCTCTCCTTATCGTGTGATTCTCCACCCGTGACAATATGAATACTTACATTATAAATACAAGTATTTGAACAGCAGTAAAATTAAATAAAAGCATGGGAAAAAGTTTTATATAACCTTAAGTTTTTATATAGGCCTTTATATAACAAAAGAAAATGTTGAGACACCGAAGCGTGAGAGAAACATCACTTACTGGACCTTAACTTAATGTTTGTCAATTTATTTAGACACATTTCCAGTAAAACTAACACAAACATTTTGTATAAAATCACATTTGATTTAGTCTAAAAGAGTTTCTATGCTCCACAAATAATGTTCACTGAGATAAACTTAAGATGAACCCAACAGTTTCCTTAAAGTTACCGCTCCAATATATGAAAGTAAAAACATTTTGAATAGGTTTTAGAGGAACGATTTCGGTGTGTTTGTAATAAAGTGGCTCTGCTAGTTTTTATGAGCTCATATCTGGAGAAATGAGCATAGAGGGTTATTTTAAAGATGTACTTTTGTTGGAGTTTAATGGCGTCTGGAATGAAGTTCCACCCAAAGCTTCACCCGTCGCCCGTCTGTCTCAGCTCTTCCTCTACACTCGTCAGTCTCAGAGATCTGCTGGAATATAAGCAGTGTGCCGCAGGAGCCCCGGAGCCCAACGGAGAAACGCCAGATCTGTGACTTATTACGACTATTTTATAAACTCATCAGGGCAAGAGAAACAAGCGGCTTATTAAATCAAGACATCAGCTGTAGCACATTAAGTATGAAGAATGTCTCTGAAATCATTCTCAGAATATTAAAGCTTGTGGACCATTCGACTTGGGCTGATACGCAACCACCTAGCAACCAACAAAAGACCTATAGAAACGGAAGTCGCATCTCTGGTAAACCAAACGTTTACACCCAAGCAACAACTCAAAATGCCCTAGCAACCAAATAGGAAACAAGGCCCTGCAGAGAAGCTCCCTATAAACCAGCATAAAACCAAAACGGCAGCATATATCTAATAACATTCTTGTAAACACCCAGTAAACAACAGAAACTACATAGCAACACCCTAGCAACCACTGTAAACTACATAGCAACTCCCTAACTACACATAATTACCACTCAAAACACTAAAGCAGCCCTAGAAACCACCAAGAAAAGCTAAACAGCCACATAATAACCATAACAACCCAATGCTTCTTAGCAACCACACAAGAAACACTGAAAGCTACACAGCAACACCCTAGCAACCAACCAAAGATCACTAAAAACAACATGTTATGAATCAAAACTTATAAGCAGCCACATAAATTTTATATAATTATTGAAACCATCCAGTGATGCTCTAGCAAACATTTAGTCAACCTGTAGTTTCTAAACAATAGACACTACATAGCAACCGCCTAGCAATCACTGTAAACTACATAGCAACACCATAGAAACACTAGAAACTACACAGCAACAGCTGTTGTCACTTAAAGACCAAATACACACATCTCACACACACCACATTATCTCCCAACTCTTTATATCCATTAAGAGTTCTTATTTGCTTATTTGTGATAAACTTTGCTGATGAGTCAAGAGTGAAGTATTAAATCAAAGGGAGAAATATTCCCACTAGATTCTACTATGTTTATCTGTGTCTGTCCTGCAGAATCATTCGGCCTCAGTTTCCAAGGCATATTTTGGAATATGTGGAATAACACAGCATCACACAGTTGCTGCAGATTGTCGACTGCACATCCATGATGCGAATCTCTCGTTCCAACATATCACAAAGGTGCTCTACTGGATTGAGATCTGGTGACTGTGGAGGCCATTTGAGCATACCGTAGTGAACTCATTGTCATGTTCAAGAAACCAGTCTGAGATGATTTGAGCTTTATGGCTTGACGTTATTATCCTGCTGGAAGTAGGGTACACTGTGGTCATAAAGAGATGGACATGGTCAGCAACAATACTCAGGTAGGCTGTGGCGTTGCAACAATGATGTGTGACAAGAGTGTGACAAGAATATGTCCCCCACACCATTACACCACCACCACCTCCTGAACGGTTGATACAAGGCAGGATGGATCCATGCTTTCATGTTGTTGATGCCAAATTCTGACCCTACCATCCGAATGTCGCAGCAGAAAGGATTTTTACAATTTTTACGAGATTTTTACAATCTTCTATTGTCCAATTTCAGTGAGCCTGTGTGAATTGTAGCGTCAGTTTTCCTGTTCTTAGCTGACAGGAGTGGCACCCGGTGTGGCCTTCTGCTGCTGTAGCCCATCTGCCTCAAGGTTTGACATGTTCAGAGATGCTCTTCTGCATACCTTTGTTGTAACGAGTGGTTATTTAAGTTACTGTTGCCTTTCTATCAGCTTGAACCACTCTGGCCATTCTCCTCTGACCTCTGGCATCAACAGGGCATTTTCGCCCACAGAACTGCTGCTTACTGGATGTTTTTCCTTTTCCAGACCATTCTCTGTAAACCCTAGAGATGGTTGTGTGTGACAATACCAGAAGATTAGCAGTTTCTGAAATACTCAGACCAGCCTGTCTGGCACCAACAACCATGCCATGTTCAAAGTCACTTAAATTACCTTTCTTCTCCATTCTGAAGCTCAGTTTGAACTACAGTGGTTCGTGGATTTGTGTCAATCAGCAGTTAGACAGGTGTGCCTAATCACACTGTATATATACAGTCAAACACAAAATGATTCACACCCCTGGCAAATTCTGACTTAAAGTTACTTCAACCAGCAAGCTTTTTCTTGAGTAGAAATAACACAGGCATCTCCCAATAGATAATAAGACAATGTACAAGAGGCATCATTGAGGAAAAAAATTATTACTCTTCTTTTATTTATTTCTTTTATTTGAGCAAAAAGTGGCATGTCCAAAATTATTTATACCCTTTGCATACTGTGACAGTCTATGGGAAAATCCAAAGTTCTATACCATTCTAAATAGTCCAGGCTGTTCTAAAGCATCCTAATTACCCTGATTCATTGGGAAGAGCTGTTTTAATAAACTCAACAAGTGGAAAACAGAAGCTCTCTGCTGTTGGTTTGTGGACAATCATGGCTAAGAGCTCACTGAGGACCTGTGGCTGCTCACAAGTCAGGAAAGGGCTATACTACCATATCTAAATGTTTTGTTCCAGTGGTTACAGTAAAAAGTATTACTGAAAACCAAAAGACGTTCCAAACTGTGAAAAATCTTAGAGTATGTGATGAGAAGCCAAAAGTGACTGTGCTGGCCAGAAAGATAGTGAGAGGACCACTTCACTTCACTTTATTTCAGAGGTGAAAAAGAATCCAAAGATCACCACCAAGGCCATCCTGATAAATCTGGAGTCTGCTGGAAGAAGAAGAAGAAGAAGATTTCTGATCTTCTGTTTTATGGTCAGATGAAACAAAAAATGTAATTGTTTGGCCACAATGATGTAGCCTCCAAAAGAGGAGAAGCCTTCAGCCCTAAGAATACCATTCTCACGGTCAATTACGATGGTGGGAACTTAAGGTTTTAGGGGTGTTTTTCAGCCAGTGGACCAGTGATGCAATCCATCAAAATTCTTAACAACAACATCAGGCATCTGCAGAGGAACATGGCCTTGGGCACCAGTGGATATTTCACCACAGCAATGACCCAAAACACCAGCAAAAGTGGTGAAGATTAGTGGCAGTTGCACAATCAGAGTCTTGACTTAAACCCAATTGAGAATCTGTGGAGGGAGCTAAAGATCAGAACCTCCAAACTGAAAGAGTTGAAGATAAATGGACAAAAATACCAGTGGAGACATGCAAAGAGCTGGTCAGTAATCATAGGAAACTTTTTGCTCAAATGTAAATAAAAGAAGAGTAATATTTTTTTTTCCACAATGATGCCTCTTGTTTCAATTGTAATCAAGAAAAAAACTTGCCGGTTAAATAAAAAGAACTTTAAGTCAGAATATGCCAGGGGTATGAGTAATTTTAGACTTAACTGTATATGTACAGTATATATATATTAAATGTGCAAAGTTTGGATCAAAAAGTAAAAAGTGAAAATGCTCAAAATGTTCTGCTCACAGGTGAATCATCAGAAATCTGTTCTACAGTCAGTAAAGTGAGCTCAAATCCAACATTATCACTGGAGTCTAGAGACTGACACACCTCACACCAACTCAATAATAATAGTTCAATAATAACCTCATTACAGGTGAGATTTATTATGGCACCTAAAGATTAAACCTCAAAATAAAAGGGTTGTGCTGATAACTAACACAACATGTGATTCTTGATCTATCATAGTTTTGAAATTATTCAATCACAAAATATTTATATTAACATTTTACAGTTTATCTATTTATTTAATATATGCTTAATTATTTTCATGGTAGATTCTCTACTGATTTTTTTTTTTGTATATATATATATATATATATATATATATATATACACACACAGCTCAATATTATTTATTTAAATGTAGCTAAAATAAACTGATTACAACACTAAAAAATGTCGTAAATTCATTTAATATTTTAATTGAATGCTTTTAATCTTGAAATTACTATAAACAATATAAAAAAACACTATATTACAAAAAAAGAATATAAAAAAGTATGAACAATTTCTATTCGATATTCAACAGAAAATGTAACATTTTCACAGGTGAAGGTATTTAATTCTAAATGTCGAGAGATTCTGAGAATGACTGTAGAATTCATGCTCTGCATTTAAACTTTAAACAGACATGGAATCAGATTCAGCAAATTAATTTCAATTAATTTCATGTTTTAGACTAAATATTTTTTTCTTCTGTAGAATGTATAAGTTTGAATGTGAAAACTTGGTCCTAGTGTGTTTTGGTTGGTTGCCAGGGTGTTGCTATGCAGTTAATGTTTCCAAAACAAAGGAATTAATTAAAGGAGTTATTTGATGCTGTTTCAAGAGTTCTTTCTCTCTGGATTGTTCTGAGCTGTTAGAGCAGGGATAAGATCTCTGAAG
Organism: Enteromius thamalakanensis; assembly: GCA_032357475.1. NCBI lineage: Eukaryota > Metazoa > Chordata > Actinopteri > Cypriniformes > Cyprinidae > Enteromius > Enteromius thamalakanensis. The sequence goes on along the minus strand of JAUCMT010000047.1, from coordinate 19,171,699 downwards.
TTATAAAGATTAAAGTCTCAAAACCGAACAGATATTCTTTACAAAAGTTATGACTTGTCCATACCCTCTTAAAACGACTCGTTTAAACACGCCTCCACTTTTCTCTGTCACAGAGTGGGTTTATTTTCAAACACCACACCAATGTTTCCACAAAGAAAGAAGGCGGAGCTATTATTCTGTCTGTACAGTTGAACACAAATATTGAAGTGTGTTCAGCACATTTACAGAGGACTGATTCCTGAACCTGACAGAGCAGTCTATGCTGGCTGTGCTCAGAGACTAGAAAGAGAGGCAATTCTACCTCTGCAAGAACAGTCTGCTGCTGACGACTCACAACCTTTAAGATAGTTAGCTTTTCTTATTAAAAGAAGCTGCTACTTACTATATAAACGTGAGTTTTGAGCAGTGAAGGGTTGTTTCTCCAATCACGAATGCAGACATGGTGTTATGTTTACGAGGCGTAATGCAACACCACGAGTAAAAAGACACAACTAAGTCATGATCATCAGTAAATATGTCTCCACTGGTTTGTAATGTCTTTTATTGTTTTCATCAGACGCTTGAGGTATTCAGCCAATCACAGTGCACTGGATAACTGGCCAATCAGAGCACACATTGCTTTTTTAAAGCAATGAGCTTTGGGCAACTCGTTTTAGAAGGCAGGGCTTAGAGGAGAAACAGTAATGTACAGTTTGTGGAAAATAATGTGTTTTTTGAATGTGTTTTGTGTTTTTAGCAACATTATATGGCCTCTTTAAGTTTGATCATTTAGTAACAGTGCATTTTCTCAGATGTTAACTACTAGATATTTATTACCAGCAGCACTAGTTAGCTGAAGCACAGTGTCTGTGTTGAGGTGAAGTGGACATGGTAAAGCTGTTCTGTGTTGTTTAATGAAGGTGACCTGAAGCTTCTCCTCGTGCACTGAGAGTGTGTTTATGACGGACCGCTGCTGACATACACTGATGATATCTGCTGGAGTCTGAAGGCCTTCTCTGTGCTCTCAGAAGATGATATTCTACACCGCTTCACTCTGATTAAACCTGTCATATTTCAGAGGCATGTGGCATGAAGCAGAACTGAGAAACAAGGGCTTTATATGAAATATGAGACTCAGAAAGTGTGTGGGGGGGTCATTATAGAGACCGAAAATTAGTTTCATTTACATCTATATGCATGCATTCAGAATCTTGCATGAGGTGCATTCTAGCTTTAATCTGAAGTAACTTATACTGCATTAAAAAAAAAAAACCATGTTATTAGTTTGCTTTCCCAAGTAATCAGACCCTAGCGAGCTGCCTAAGTACAGCATTTAAGGCAGCACAGGTTCACTCAAAGCAATAGCTTAGCCAAAAATGAAGACGTTCTGTAAATGTGCTCATCCTCAGGCCATCAGAGATCAGGATGAGTTGGTTTCTTTATCAGGTTTGTAAAAATATGTCAGGATGAGAGTCTGATAAAAACATCTCAATAATCCACAGCCCTCCAGTCAACCAGTTAACATCTGGAGAAGACAAAAGATCAAACTAATCCAGACGTTTTTAACTAAAATACGAGTCCATTATCAATAATAATGCTTTTTATCAGATTCTCGTTCTGACGGCACCCATTCAGTACAGAGAGCGATGGAATAATACACTTCTCCAAATCTGATGAAGAAACAAACTCATGTTAATCTCGTATAAACTGAAGCTGAAGATATTTTTTGTCTGAACTCTTCTTTTAAGATGTGATCTGCTTTAATCCAATTTAAACATGATTCATGTGTGTAATATTGCTAGGATCTCGTCAGCTGCTTTATTTCTAATCTGTTGTCTTTACGGGAAAATCACTGTTTAGATTTGTTGCTCTTTTAAAACGAGTTCAAAGGGAACAGAGCCGTTTGAAATGTTTCCTGAAGCTCTTTTATCTGTTTTAATAATGATGATGATGAATCCAGCTGCTCTCAGCTTCATCCAGAACTAACATCAATCATCTCAAACTACAAACACTAGCAATAATCAGCTCTCAGAAGCTCAAAACACAATATTATTCAGTTACATTTATATCAATAAACACATAAACAAATACATCTGGCCAAAATATGTTTGGAATATATATTGAAATATTTATAATGCTTTTTAGGATAAATGTGTTATACGTGTTAATGACAACAATAGCTCTTAAAATGGGAAAGAAAATGTATTTTCTTAGATTTAACATGCCAAAATAAAGTTACAAATGCTTTTATATAGAACGGGATATATATCATTTTAAAATATATACATTTACTTATGTATTTTTATTGAATAGATTTAATTTTATTTTTGGATCAACATTAAAGCAGCTCACCTTGATAGTCGAGGAGTCAGAAGAGTGTAGTTTAATCCAGGTTCATGTTCCCAGCGTCAGATGATCACTGCATGTGTTTCAGGGTGCTGTGCTTTACAGGTCTCTCAGGGAAAGGTCACATCCTATGACTGCCAAACATCTAGATCTGACCACTCACACGTTGTTTTTTGTGGTTTATGGGGTCTCTCCATAGGTGTAATGGTGTTTCTACTGTACAAACTGTATGTGATATTGCCCTACACTGACCCTACACCATGGCCACCCCGTGGCATAGGCAGTATAAGCAAATGCTAAGGGCGCTGTACATCCAGAGGGCGCCAGAAATGGAGAAAGAAAAGAGTTTCACTTCCACATAAAACTAGTTGGTATTATGACTTCAGAAAGGAATATGTCCACATTAATTTAACTGCATAGCAAAGCCTTTTTTAAGTAGTAGTTGCATTAATAACAATAATAATACAGCCTACTTGCCCAAGACGTCCCTCCACCCTCTTCTGAATAATCAGACTTTAATGTACATGGTGCTCTTCTTTTGATGAATCAACAAGTTCAAAATGTCCCAAACTGTCTGGTGCCCAGGGGAGGAAAAAAAGAAAAAAAGAGGAGAAAAAACGCGTCAAAGACAGGTGTAATGTTATGGTAAAGATGATGTTAATTTATATTGTTTTGCTTTTTTTCCGATTGGTGATTGATAACGGAAGTGGGTTGTGTGCGTGGCGACATGCAACTTGCATTTAAAAGTACACTTAAAGCTTTCTATAGATATGTGTCTCATGTCTGTGTGTTATGTTTTTACGAATTTCCAGCTCATTTTAGTGATGCGTTTCTAATAACAGAAAAAACGCGCACACTGTTCATTTTCTTTAATATGCAAAATCACACACTTTTGTTTTTACTTAGAGTGAACTCAAAAAAAGTAGACACCAATCAGATTCGAAAGGTGTATAACATTTATTTGTGTGACCAAAGTCAACAGTATTTTAGTGTCTTTTGCACTGATAAGAAAAAAAAAGACGTGACCATCACTTTCATTTTGCCTGGAGCTTGGAGCGGATTTTTTGAAAGTCGAAGCGTCATGATTTTCTCTCGCTCTGAGAGCCCTCCATTACCGCTTCAGCCCATGATGCAACTGCATTAAATTCATGTTGTGTAAAGCACAGTTGAGCACCACTGACAGAAAGACAGAAATGTTCTGAAATACTATCTTAAAAAAGGTTAATAAAAAATACAAATGTATCTTAAATGTCGACAAAGGAGAACACGAGTCCAGGGAGGTGATTACAAGTTAAGAAAAGGCAATAATACACTACATGCATTTTTTTTCGTTTGGCCACTTGTTAAACTTATTTTAGTTTAGTTATTTTATTTTATTTTAAGTAATGTTCTTCTTCGGAATATTTATTTAATCTAGCCACATCCAGCATTTGTATTTCATTTTGTTCAAAAGTGAGCTATACGATATCCAATATATATTTGGCTTGGGCTCATATAGCTACTGTTCTAATAAAGCACGTTGATGTTTTTCTCAGAGTATAATGTATTTGTTTTTCACTGAGTGCACAGAGGTTCGATATAAAAATAAATAAATAACAAAAAATTACAGTGGAGTGTTAATTAGAGACATTTTTTTCATGGAGCGAGGATCAAGTAAGGAAGGAGCAGGGAGGGAGCAAGGAACGGGAAATGGTAAACCCGAGCGGAGCTGGAGCACAGTGATCATGAAATGCTCTGAGCGCGGAGTGGAAATTCTTGCCGCTCCTCTCCGCTCACATACTCTGGTCAGCGCTGGCAGGCGGATGCAGTATGGGTATTTAGTTTACTTATTTTTGTGTAATTTAAGCAAGACAGTTGGGTTTTTGTATTAGTGATGTTGTGTGCGTTATGTTCAAGTTGGTTTGAGCGGGTTTGGTTCATTTGCAGCCCTGTTGTATAAAAGTTTAAGAGTTACCGTAATTGAGAGAGGTGTGTAGGGGAGGGACTTGTTGCTATTGCCACTTTTTGAACCAATCAGGACCATGCGGTATTAGAGATTGAATGCTATGTATATTTATCTGCTCAAGTAAATATGTTTGCAACTCTTAGTACCATGTTGGCAAGTAGTCAGGGGTATGTATAATAGAACAGCATAGCTCTAACGTTCACGTTCTAATGAACAACAGCCAGACTCACAGTATGTTCAGATAATATTTTTGAACTCGCTTCTTTAATTCATTGAAGTATGTTGAACATGCAATTGCTTTTTTGAGATGAAATTGTGTACAAGACATAGGCTACTATTATGTTTCTTATGAGTGTATGTACACTAGCAGTAGAATCAACTACGATGCAACGTGGCGTCACCCGAAATCTTGCCTAGGATGCCAAATTGGTTAAAGCCGGCCCTGCTTCCCACCCATTAACTCCTACAAGATCGATGTACTCCCAGTTCCGAGTTTTGACACACAGCCCGCGAAACAACAATGACAGCCCCTATGAATGCGGTGTTTATGCAAGTAGTACACTAAAATAAAAGGTATAACAGCTTAGAGAAGTTTTTTGCCTTCTGTGCTGTTTTTCCTAGCCTTTTTTGGCGAAAGAAATAATTGTAAATGAGCATAAGCCCCGTACAGTCTGCCACGCTGGTTTGTTTACATCTAGCTACCACAATTCCTTGCGATTAGGCTTTTTTTTTTTGGCATGATTTGAAATGCTACTAAATCGTTAGTCGTGACTTAAGGGTTTAAAAACCTGCCTGTAACGCATGCAGCAAAATATTAGGCCTAATTAACAATTATAAGATAAATAAAATCTAAATAATTGTAAAATAAAAAAGGACGTTTTTTTGTAGGTCTATATGTTACGTGCTATTTTTACGCAGAAATGGACTTTGGCAAATGGCGAACATAAGATACGCCTTTGTTTGTGCATATAATACGCAGCTTTTGGCGTGCATTTCTGCCTATAAACAGTACGGCAAATAGAAACAGAAAATCGTGCCACTGAAACGCACATTCATGAGATATTTATACTATCTTAGGCCACTAGTATTTTTACCAACAAAATATGGTTTAAAGTCGGTTATTTATATATTTTGCGGTGTTAGTAGTTAATTGATAAATTAAATCTGTTTATGGCATTATTTTTTAAAGCATCCTTATTTTACAGCATTTTTACACAGGTGTCTAAAACTTTGAACAGTGCTGTAGCTTTCCAGGGAGGTTTTTGAAGCATCTTGGAGACTTTTTTTTCACTCTTTGTATTCTGGTTGGCTGCTTACTCATCCAAATCCAAAATAATTAGCCCGCAAGTTTCTGTGACATTTTCTCTAGATAAGACTCTCTCAATCGGATTTTATTGAGAAAAGTGTCTTAAACAATTCACCTGATGTTTGAAAAAAGTGAAACGTTGCAGCCGCCTCGTTTTCATGCGCCTGTATGTTCTCTTGTATAAAAAGGAGTTATGATCTGTAAGCAAAGCTTTCTGCTAATATAGATGTGAAGTGTTGAAGGTTTAGCTGTCCAGAGCCAGAGGTCCGTGTGAGTTCAGGGAGGTAAGATGTGCTCGGCTCAAACGCGCACTGACATCTCACCTTGCGAGAGTCAGCAGAGGCTTTTAAGATCCTCCCCAACCCGTCACATCGCTCTGCCTGCGCTTAATGGACTGCTTTTCTTCAAGCATCTGCCTCTCTGCCCGTCGCTATCTCTATTTCATTACCAGCCCACAGATCGCTCTACCTTCGCCGAAGCGTCACACGCGCATGTGATCTCGTGTCTTTGTCTCTTAAAATCATGCCTCGCTTTTTTTTTTGAGGCTGCAGCATGTAGTATTTATTTCATGCTAGCTTGAACCATGCGTCAGTATTTTTCTCTCAACATTAAGCAGGTTGGGATGACGAAGACAATTAAATATGTGTACAGAGAAATGGTCGCGCATAAATAAAACCTTTATTGATGTCCTCAAATGTCTGGCTTAAAAGTCATTGAGTTTATTATCTTGATAAACATTGGCAAACAAAAGCAGAAAGAGATTCAAAGGCACTCAATAAACTGATATATGAGACGTGTAACCTTTTTAAAGCATTAACAAGACTACTAATATCATAATTATTTTACAGGTCACATTTTAAATGATTATGTTTAGGTCTTCGTGCTAAACAAGTTCCAACGCTTTTTCAAGAATTTTACCAGTCTATCAAAGTAATTTATTTTTTACTAAAACACCTCACTTGCACATCTACATTTTTAAGCTAAAAACCAGAAACTAATGACCCCTAATGACTTCAAATATCAAATTAAAACCATTAGGTGAGCACCATAACCTCTGGAAGAGACAATGAAAAGCTTTATTAGCGATCTGTATCTGCAAACAAGTCTTCATATGGTCCATTTACAGAAAAGGCAAAACTGTGCATGTTAAATGCAAAATGTTTGTTCTGAGAACTTTTTGAGGTCTGAAAGCTATTATATATGGACATAAAACTCAAATTTCATTACAAACTTACACACACACGCCACAGTTCTGAGAACAGACACGCAGTTATAGAAAATCGATCGGTTCTGGTTCTGTCCGTCCAGATCGTCTAGGTCTAATGTCGTGACCCGGGGCCACCTGCTCAGGTAAGCAGGGGAATTTGCTATGCATCCCCGCCCAAAGACGAGCTGACGCCGCGGGCTGCATTTGCTGCTTCGCAGATAAGCGATCTGAAAACGTAGCGCTATTTTTGTTGATGTTAATTTGCTCTGTGTTAGGGCCGCGGTTCACGGCTCGGTCAGCCTTCTCTGATACTATACTCCCGTTTGTTGCTGTAAAGGTTCCCCTGTCTCATCGCGTTAGCGTCCAGACGCCCGTGAACTGTGAATGCACCGCGCGAGGGGAGATGAAGCTCTGCCGCTCATGGTCCTAGATTAAGCTCATTTACTGACAGAGGAGAACAGCACAAGTGATGCATTCATGATTTTATTCAAACAAAGCCTAAAGACAGGTGTAAAAAGATAAATAAACAAATAATAAAAACTACATTCGTTTTTAAATTAATATTTATTTAAATAAACATCTTAACAGATAAAATCAAACTGAATATATAGCCTGTTTATATTTTTTTTTACAACAAATAAAATATATAACCAATAAAGGTAAGACATATTAATGCACGTCTTTACCTGGTTTTCTTCCAGCTTCCCGTGTGTCCTGTGATTCGTGAGAAGCAACTGGATGCGTCTGGAAACTCAAATGGGCTTTCAGCCTATCTGGCCGACTAAAAAAAAATCGCCTCTTCTTTTTTTCTAGATTCTGAGATTCCATGAATAATTAATACACGGGGACGAGGGCCATATGACATATTTTAATGCAATTCAAGGTTAGATAAATAAAAAACTGTCCAGAATATCTTCTTAAAAGTGGGCTTTTTGATTTGCACACATATTTACTTTTCATTAAGTTTGTTAATAATGCTTAACCTATAAAACGCACAGTAAAAGAATATATAAATAAATATTTGTAAAACAAATGGTTTAACAAAAATAACCAGGCAAGTCTTGATTTTATCGCAATTGTTCATTAACTCATATACTACATAATATTTAATATTTGAAATGAAATGATTTTGGTGTATGTCACAATCGACGCCTTTTTTACGTTCGCAAGTAAGTTTACCGGACTTTAGTCTTGTGTTTGCAATAAAACAGCCAGTGTCTGATACTTGTGATGAACTTCACGATATAATTAGGTCACAGTGAATGTTGTTTTATATCCAATAATATGTTTGGCGTCTTTGAGCTTAACTTTTTTTGCGTATGAATTAGCCTACTCCCAAGATTGTTTGTGCATTTGCCAAATAATTTTATTTTCGGCTTACTAATTTAATGACATGAGAACATGCATAAACTCGCAGAGTCTTTTTTTGTTTCAGAGCTATAAATGCAAAAACCATTGCGAATTATTCCGCGAAAAGGTCAAGCGCCAAATTTATTAAAACGAACATATAATTTTCATTGTTTTAGAATGAAAACATGAAGTTTTAACCGAAACACTCTAGAAACAATGCATGACCTTTGGCAAAGGAAGGACAGGTGCGATAGTTCGCTGTCAGTCAGGACGCATTAACCGAGAGCAGAAGTCAACTGTCCACGCAACCTGCGTCTAGTGGCGGGTTTCTATAGCAACAGCAGCAGATGCTGGGGTTCAGGTGATGCGATGTGAACTATTCACCCTGCGAGAAAATTGCAGTAAAGGATCGGACTACTCTGAGCGCGCGTCCTCTTTGTGGGCTTTGTTTTATTGCTACGAGCCATGTGCGTATTTTCATCAGATCAGTCTTCTTCAGACGCGCTGACCGTAATATCAGTTAAGCTGTGGGCAAACAGAAGCTTGGCCTAAATTTAAGGCAGAGAGGATCATGGAATTGCCATTGCCAAGACTGCATGCATGGAATGTAGCGACTCCAGCTCCGTAATTCGTGGTCCATGCATGCCTGTTCTCTCGGCGTAATTAGTCCATTTTCACTGAGAGCATGTGTTGTGAAATCACTCATAAAAATTCACCGCGCATGGTGCACTGCCAGGAGACATTTTGTGCCCTGGTCGGGCTTCCCTGGCCAGGCGTGCACACGTGAAAGCCTGCCAATGACACATCAAAACAAAAGCAATCTGAGCAGACGTCTCGAAGATGCACCGTCACAGGCCTCCACAGAGCCAATGAGTTTCCAGTGTAACTCCGTTCTTCCCATCCACCTCGGGCAAATTGCGCTGTACAAATCTCATGGAATATTTATGCTCTGCCTTTTTGATGCATCATTTTTCTTGCTCGTGAACTCGTACGTCAAGAATTTTAGAATCAACACTCGTTGCTGGCGCTGATGATTCAATGAAGAACCTTTCAACATCCACATGCACTCCACAAAAGGTTCTTTAGATTATTAAAAGGTTTATTCTAAGATAAAAATTTTTTTTTTTGAAATAGTTGAGAGTTTATATAATTAATAATATCTCTACGAGTTGTAAAGAGGTCAAATGATATATATATATATATATATATATAAAGCAAATATAAAAAAAACTCTAATGTTTAAAGTTTTAACATTAACATTAAACATAAGGAAAATGTAAACCCAAACATAAAGAAAAAGAATCATTCATTAACTTTTATCTTGCCACAGCAGTCAACGTCACATCAAAAATGCATTACACCAAAACAATTCATATACATATCAAATAATCATAAAACTGTCACCCAACAAACACAAACTGTCACTATTAACACAATGGCCTAAAACATGACATCACTGCAATATTTGCAATAAAATAAAAAAAAATGAAAAACAGCTTTTGTACAGAATTCACTGCATTGCATGTTAAAAGCTGTCTCTTTTTTGTACAGATGGGAATGCAATTGAAAGACTAATACCTTTGTAGATGTTCAGCTACATCAAAATGTTTTGATAGTATTTTAATATTTGGGTTTTGAATATGTTTCAGCATGGTATTGCTCTTTAAAATGCAGAAGATTGAAGTGTAATATTATGAGAAAAGGCCTCGGTGAGTAGCAAGAATTGTAATATAGCAGAGTCTTGGTATTTAGTGAACGTGTGTAATGTGTCTTTTTGGAGAATGTTTGGTTGTTCACCTCCAGCACACTTGCAGGCGAGACCTCATTATATATAAATGATCAATCTTTAATCTGCTCCATAGAAACTCAATTGCACTCTCAAAGCCAACATCAAAATTTCATGCAAGTAACTGAGATAAAACCAAAATGGAGGGTGTTTCGTCTCCGTTGTGGCAGAAACGAAGATGGGTGTTAGACAGTGCTAGACTGTGATTTTTAGGAAGAGACTAGTCACGCCTGTCATCAAACACAGCAAAAGCTGAATAAATGGACACGGCAAATAGTCATTTTAGGATGCATTGTGTTCTTCAGCAGCTGCAGCTTGCAATACAAACCCCAATCTGTTTCGTATGCAGCTCTTTTTGAGCAAAAATAAAGCTTGTATTTGTAGCACTGGACAAAATCCAGTCAGAATGATCAAGAGTAATCAGATCCGAGACAAATATTAAACAAACAGATGGAGTATTTTTGTTTGTGTTTCCTGTAAAGTGTAATACAGAGGTATTTGTATAATAATAGGCTGAATTATTCCACTAGAGGGAGCAGGTGCAGTTAAACTTTTGACATTTGAAAGTTTTTTTTTCTTTATTTCTATCACCGATGGAGTTTTGGTTCTTTGCCACTGAGCTAACATCACTGAATTCAATAATGAAATGCTGAAACTGAACTGTAACTGAAAATTGAGTGTTTACTATTGCCCTTTTGCATTATTGACACACTATTTTCCTATTTAATACTGTAAAGCTTCGACACTGAGTACAATATAAATAAAGGTCATGTCACTTGACTTCTGCGCTAATGCTAAAGGCGCTCCATGCTAACGCTCTTGATTACAACTCGAGACGAATAAGCTGTGCATTAATACCATCGCAAATAAACCGAATTTGATAGCAAGAAAAACGACAGGCACATCTGTTTTCATCAAGTGATGACAGACAGTTGCACATGACCTGAACTTTTACCCCTCGCTACTTCTCCGAGCTGTTTACAGGCCCTGAGGCGCGTGTTGACTTCCCGCAGACACACACATTGCCATGTCGAAGTCGTTTAGAGTTCATGTAATTCTGGTTGTTTTGGGCACCTCACCTGAGACCAGTGAGTTTCACATTCTGCATAAACGCACACACACCCTGTTGTTTTTAAAAAAAAAACTATGTATCTGACCTCACCTTTGTAAGTTGCGAATGATGCTTCACACCGACTGACAGCAAGTGATAATCAAAGAAAAAGGGAGGGAACGAGAAAAAAACAAATGAAGAGAACAGTGCCACCTAGTGCTCACTGGACTGCAGTTCAACAAACGAGCACAATAAATATTTGTGCAGTCATATGACATTTCTGTCTTAATTTTTAATCATAAATAAACATTTTTATAAAGTAAACACAGAATAACCTTTATGTTGTTAGTTTTTTGTGTCTCATCTTTACATATCTTGAAAATCTGTCCAATCTTTGGTGTGTGTGTGTGTTGTCTGTAAGCACATCTTTCCAGACAGACAAACGTCTGTGCAAATGTTCACTGGGATGTGTCACTGTCATTAAACTTGATTAACTTTCGATTAACTTATATTTTATGTTGAATGTGGGAGTACCGCAAAGACTTTTCACTTCTTAATTCTTTTTTTTTTTTTTTTTGAAGATTGGGCAGATATTATTGATCCAAATGAAGTAGAGAAATAATTGATTAGCTAAAATATGCATATAAAGAATGATGTGAGGTAAAAGTGCAGGAGAAGATAAGGGATGATTGGTTAGATATTTGCCACGGGTGATTAAATCAAATATGTGGAGAGAATTTAAATGGAAAACCATCTTAAAATATTTGAATGCTAGATTCTCTAGACAGATGTTTGAGGGAATGTGGAGTAAAATCTGGCAATCATAATCACATTAGTGATCTAGCCTAGTCTCCAAAGCAAAAATAAAATAAAATATATATTTAATGTTGTTATATCTTGTGAGTATAGGTAGGCTTCCTGTGTAACATCCATGGTTTGTCTGTTCCTTGTTTCTTGTATTTTGGTTATGTTCAATGTCATGTGATGTTTTGTTTTGATGTCCCATGTGCTCTGTCTCCCCATGTGCCTTCCTTGACCCAGTTTCCCTTAATTTTCTATTTCGTTCAGGTGTGTTTCTCCCCAGCTGTTTCTAGTCTCGTTATCAGTGTCTGTCTATAAGTACCATGTCTTTTGAGTTCAGTGTTGTCGGTCATTATATGTAATGAATGGATGTTTGTACTTGTGCTTGTAAAACTTTGTTATTGGATACTGCTCCACGTTTTTGTTTACATTTATTAAAGTCTTTATTTTATATTTTACGTTTAGACTCCTGAGTCCTCCTTCTCCTGAACCCACATGTTACATCCTGAGGGTATAAAGAAAAGAAGAATAAATGATTTACTTCAGATACTTCTTTACTTCTGATAGCCACCTTGAAATAGAGATTATAGTCGATTATAAATTATATAACAAGAACACTGATAACATAAGTATATATTTAAAATTCTTATACATTAATATTCATGTTGGTGTCTGATTTAATGCTCTGAAGATTTGCTGTAATTTCCTTTTTTCTAACTTGATTTTATCTTTATTTCTTGAATTTTTTTTCAGATCATTAAACGTTTTGAATTAACGTTTTTTGACGTTTAGATCGATAGTATAAAATATTTATTTTGTGTTTAAAATTGCTATTGTTTCTTTAGTATAACCTTAAGTAGAAGGGATTCCAGAGGTTCTAGAAATTTCTACAGGATACATTTTCAGTGTTGGAGCAGAAAGGACTTATAGCCTGGAGCACAAGGGAGACATGAGAGAGCTTGAAACTTTGTCTATCCCTGTAGATGTTCCACTGAGAAGAAAGATCACCTGCAAGAATGGCAGTGTGAAGTATAGTGCCAATACGAAGGAGTCACTTACACTGATATCTAAGTACGAACTAAAGTATCTAATCTGTTAAGACAGATTGTTCTTAGCTGGGTTTCATCTGATTTCAGCACTGCATCATTTGATCTACCTTTGATCTCAGTTTGTTTTGGCTTCCACTTGTCCATTCAAATGTATCTTTGCTCAAGGATTTTAAACTGGAAACATATACTGTATACTCAGCATTGTCCGTTTCAAATAATCCTTTCTGATTCTGTTATAAAACATTCATATAGCTTCATTAATTTTGTAATCATTGCTACTAACAAATATGATTACTTTCAGATGTTTGATCAAATATTTAACTTGTCGCTCTATACTTAATGGTGTTGTTTTATCGAATATAATTGTTTTGTTTAAAGTCAATACAGTGTAGGCCTACTATAATACAGCGTTGACTTACATAGGCATGAAATTTCATTTGTTGTTAAATGCGTCGGTGTTCACACTGCAAAAAATGTTTTCTAAAACAAGATTGTTTGTCCTGTTTCCAGTTAAAATATCTAAAGATTCCGAAATCAAGAAGAATTGTCTAGACAAGAAACAATTACTATCTTGTTTTTAGAAGAAACAGGCTCAAATTAAGTAACTTTTTGCATAGAACAAGCAAAATAATCTGCCAGTGGGATAAGCATAATATTCTTATTTCAAACAAAAAACAGCTTGTTTTTTCTGACAACAAGACAGTAATTGTTTTTTGTCTAGAAAATTCTTCTTGATTTCAGAATGTTTAGATTTTTTGGCTGAAAAGAAGGCAAAAATCTTGTCTCAGAAAGCATTTTTTTGCAGTGTTAAGACAGCTCTAATCTATCTGCACATGAATCAGTTAAAAACTGAAGACACTGCAGTTTATTACTATGCAACAGACACATGCTGTAGAAACATGAATACTGTTCAAAAACTCATCATGAGAAATAAGACACACAAATATGGTGGTTTATGCGAGCAGAAACTGGAAAAGCCTCTGAAGTGATAAAACTATCTGAAGTGTCATCACAAACAGATCTTGTAATCTTTACCCCACAAAATAAACATGACACTAATACTACACTTCAAAATAAGTTGCTTAAAAGGTTCTTCACAGTGATTCCGCAGAACCTAATTTTGCTGAGTTCAACGTGTTCCTAGGTTAATGTCTTTGTTTATAGTTTTTTTGAAGTTTAAGTATTAATCAGTCTTGGGTGCTTGTACATCAGTGACATTTATTTATTTTTCTTCTGATTTTAGGAATTACTCATGGATAGGGTTAAGTTTAGGTGTAGCGATATGATCAAGACAAAATGTTTGGATTAAAATGTTCCAGGGCAAAAAAAGTCTGTTTAGCTGGTCCTGTGTTTTGATCCCCATGTGTCCACCCTTGACCATATTTGGTCCTGTGTTTCCTGTTCTTGTTTAGTTAATTGTGTAACCTGTGCCAGCTTTGTTCCCCATGTGCCTTTAATTCTGTCCTCTTTAGTATGTATATTTAAGCGTATGTGTTTCAACCCTCTGTGTAAGTCCTCAAGTGTCAACCCGCATGTTCTCTGTGCCTCTGTCAAAGTCATTATTAAAACCTATTTCAACTGCAAGATCTGTGCTTTGTGTGATCCATCAGCCACAGCCAGCACGACAGCAACCTGTGCACGTGCACAGTGATACCATAAAAGATAAATTTTTGGTTCAACAAAGAACCATTTCTTTCCTACCTATTTCTAATCTGAAAAGCCTTTTTTTAACACAAACCTCTTGTGAAACATATACTGTAGGTTCATCAGATGTTAAAGGTTCTTTGAGGAACCTTTTTGACACAAACATTATTCTGTGGCATATTGAAGCACCTTTATTTTAAAGAGTTTAATGACATTTATCTGGAATAAAGAAATAGCATAATGTAATGTAATGCTAAATGTAACATTATAGCTTTGCTCAGTTATAAAAACACGTGAAGAAAACAAGTGAAGATTTTCCTCTCATCTACTGCAATAATTATCTGATTACTGTCTGCAAACCTGCAAATATGCAAACGATTTTGTGGGAAGGACCAGAGTCTCCCAGACTTCTAAAAGACTTTGTTATAAGCTGAACTCAGTCAGTGTGTGTGTGTCAGTGACTAAAACAGCTGCATTGTACCCTATCACTGTTTTACTGTGGTAATGGAGATGCTACTCTTTGGACTCCTACTGATGATTATTTCATGTGAGAAACTCTCAATAGCACTGCTGTAATTACACTGTTCAAAATCATTTCAAATCTTTTGTTCCATGTTTTTCAGCTGTTGGTGGTCAGTCTTTGACCTCCTCAGACTCCGTGATGAAAAAGCCTGGAGATTCAGTGACTCTGTCCTGCTCTGTGTCTGGATTCTCAATGAGCAGCTGGTGGGTGGGCTGGATCCGTCAGAAACCAGGGAAAGCACTGGAGTGGATTGGGAGTATTGACACTGGCACAACTGTATATTATGCTCAGTCTCTACAGGGACAGTTCTCCATAACAAAATACACAAGCAAAAACATGCTGTATTTAGAGGTGAAAAGCCTGAAGACTGAAGACACAGCTGTTTATTACTGTGCTAGAGATTCACAGTGAGACAAAAGACTGCAGCACTGAACAAAAACTATTTGTACTTGTGGGGGTGCCCATATATGCCTATTAGAGGATGGATACCCGACCCGAGCCTGATGGTACCCGACGGCCGGGGCCGGGCCGGGCCGGGCCGGGTTCGATCAGATATTCAAAAAGGATGCTCAGGTTTGGGTTGGGCTTGGTCATAGTCACATCAGAGCGAAAGTGCACCTGTGTTATAACAAAGCTTTTTGCCCATTGTGCGCTGATGCTCTCATCTCTTGACATTTACGGACACTTTCCCACAGTTGCTTATTAAAAGCGGGCTTTTCACACAAAAAAGTGCATGTGTCATTAGAATGAGAAAAAAGTTAGATTTTAACTGCCGGGCTGGGATCGGGCTCAGACATAAATATCTTAATTCGGGTTTGGTTACTGCTCTGTCGGACGCGGACCGGGCTCGGACAGAAAAATGCGGCCCGATCTGCACCCTAATGCATATGCAGTCTACTATCTCCAATTCTCTCTCTCCCTTTCTCTCGGTCTTACTGTGTGTGTGTTTGTGTATGACATGTGTGTGGGTAGGTGTAAGGAACGATGATTAAATTGACTTGAACTGAGAATTCAGAGAGGCCATGGAATAAATAAAAATATAAAACTATAACATCTTGTGTTTACAGAATCAACTATGAAAAGTTTCTGTCCTTGCTGTCTGTCCTTAAATTATATCATCCTCTAAGACTTTTAAAAAAAATTTAATTTTGAATTAAAAATTTTGCTTAATAAAGACAATTTGCAAGAAATTAAGCACAGGCCTGACTTTAACGCTATTCTACCAACCAGGATGAGTTTTGAATGGGCAAACACTACCAACTATTCCTTCAGAAAAGGAAAGGTTTAAGTGAAGGTTAAGGTGTAAGAGATGGAACAACAGTAATTATAAATGTAAAACAATGATTTATTACAGATTTTTAAAAATATTAGTAAAAACATGTATGTACACAATAGGTGCATTGTACTAAATTATTAATTTAAATGTACGTACGTAGTAGATAAGACCACTTAAATATAATGTGGGACCCAAGTGTGTGATTATAAAGAATACATATTAGCTATTAATACAATAGTAGTGACACAAGATACTGATATAAAAACAAACACTATACTGAATATATTTTAAGAGAGGGCAGAGTAATGTTAATGTACCATTAGAGGGCACCCTATGCAAATTCACTTCTCTTTGTCTTTAAAAAATCTCAAACATTCTTGTGATTATTGTAGGTTTACAGATTGTAGAAATGGCTAAACATTTTCATATATAACAGTATAAGTTGAAAATCATGTATTCCTTATTTACATTCTAAGAACAGTGAGCTTTGACCTGAGACAGTAGCCTTTTGATTAGTTCCTGAACATCAGATTAGTTTCCCAAGATAAGTGGGAATGCTAATCTCAAGGTTCAGCTGCACCTTTTGTTTTAAGGTTTCTATAGCACCTATGCATTTGAATGACACTTGTATGCTAATTAAGATCAAGGCTGGGAAACGTCCTGTCGAGAGCAAAGTTCCAGTCCTGAATTTGCATCCTCTGTTCCTTTTGTCTTCACATCTGTACTCCTCCTCCTTTAAAAATGTATATAGACCACAAAGCACCCAGGCCTTAGTCAGATTTACTTTGATGACTGCAGTGCGCGGACAGTCCTCACAATAAAGAGAATTTTGCTTTCAAATCCAAAGTCTTTCTCCAGGTCTCTTTGAAAGAAGTTCACAACACTCTGATGAATCAGCTTCCTCTTCTCAGTACATGGCAATGGATATTGTGTCTAAACAGGGTTTCATTTTAATGTTTGCTTTCACAGAAAGAAGCACTCTTGAAAATCTGTTGATAATCCAAATTATTCATGTGTACTGCTGTAAATGTTAATGTTTAACTGTTTGTTTTTCATTCTGTTGGTGTCAAACAATGACTGAGTCTGAATCAGCAGTCATTAAACTTGGAGGATCTCACAGACTCACCTGTACATACTCTGGGTTTAGTAGTGACCCGTACTTAGCTTGGATCAGACAGACTGCAGGAGGAGGTCTGAAGTGCCTGGCACGCAGTAATATTACAATATACAGACAGCAATAACGTCAGCGTTAGTCACGCTGCAGTTGAATGTAAACGTCTCAGGTTATGTATATAACCCTGTTCCTTGAAGGAACGAGACGCTGCGTCAACGAGACGCTATGGGAACGAGATGCCCACGCCTCCAGACTTTTAAATCTCTGCCTAGTGTGTGTTTGTGCACAGCTA
>JAUCMT010000047.1:19133232-19153930 GCA_032357475.1 Enteromius thamalakanensis | reverse complement strand
TCTACAGGCCTACATTCTATTCTGACAATGACATCATAATAGCCGTTACACATTACAAGGAGCTGAAAAGAGCTTCATGTTATGGGCATGGCAATGAGAAATGTCAGTGAACCTTTATTAAAGTCTGATCTGAAAACTACTGCTCTCCTCTCAAATAGAAAATGTAACTAAAACTACTACAAAGTATTTTTAAAATGCAATTGCTTTATTTAAATAAAATTGTGTACAAGACATAGGCTACTATGAAGTTTCTTATGAGTGTATGTACACTAGCAGCAGAATCAACTACGGTGCAACGAGGGGGTCACCCAAAATCTTGCCTAGGGCGCCAAATTGGTTAGAGCCGGCCCTGCCCTACCCCTAAACCTACCCCTAACAGGAAACTGTGCGTTTTTAGATTTTCAAAAAAAGTATTTTAAATTACAGGGACACTAAAAATATCCTCATAAAACACCTTCATATTACATTATACACATTTGTGTCCTCATACACAAACACACTACAGAAGCTGCTTCATCAGAGATGAATGAAAGAGGATGAACTGGAGAAAACATTACAGGGTGTTTTTGGTCCCTCAGGTGAGCACTCACACACTCTTTAACAGAATACACACATTCTGAAGGTAATATAAGTTGGCTGCAGTAGGTTCAGCGACAGAGAGCTAAACAATCCTTCATTACACCACAGACAGAGACTGAGTCAAGAAACAAGAGCTCAGATCATGTCCTGAGAATCAAACTCACATCAGAAGAGCTGGAGACATCTGCTGGACGCTCAGAGCTACTGCTGACAATCTTCACACATTCACTCGGTTCTGGAAGTTAACTTGATTTATAAAGAAATAAATCTCTTAATATACTTTGATACAGGCTTCAGCAAACTAACAAGAAACAAGAAGAAACAGGTTATTAAATTACTTCAAATAAACAATAACTGAAAAAATGACCAACCTCAGAAAATTGTCAAAACAAGTAAAAAACTAAAACTGAAATGAAAATTATTCCAAAATATACAGGGACACAACAAAATAACACGAACATTTTAATTGTAAACACACACATCTCAATGATACGGATAAGTAGCACTAA
This sequence comes from Enteromius thamalakanensis, assembly GCA_032357475.1. Taxonomy (NCBI): domain Eukaryota; kingdom Metazoa; phylum Chordata; class Actinopteri; order Cypriniformes; family Cyprinidae; genus Enteromius; species Enteromius thamalakanensis. Next base: position 19,152,842 of record JAUCMT010000047.1, on the reverse strand, counting down.
AACAATGGAAAATATGACCAAACAACACACACACTGATGTCAGTCTTTCAAGAAGTCTTTATTTCAGAAGATGCTCACGCTCCTAGAAATCATCAATATATGAGAGAACTATAAAAGTATGATTATAGATGAGGAAAAGCCACAGAAATGAATAAAGTCCTAAAAATATATTTTATCAGGTAAAAACAAATAAGAAACTACGAAAAAATTAAGCTCTTGAGAGTCATGCAATCTAATAAAAATATTAAATACATTGCCTCTACTAGCTTCTGTAAATAAAAGTTTAATATCAGCAGAAGTATGTCTGAAATATTAAGAGCAGCTGTATTTACTGTGACTGAGCATAATCTGATTCATCACAACTCTAATCTCATCATAAACAGATTATTTCTGATATCAATGACCACAAACATATCGATTTCAATAATATTTTATTCCAAAGTAAAAACTCAAAAGGAATCAGATCGATTGCATTTATATCTGTTTATCGCTGGTTCAGTCCTGTCCCATCATGCTCTAAAAACACCGGACCCTCTCAGGGTCAAATACAGGGGAAGGGTCAAAGGTCAGGCAAAGGATTTCTGCTCCAGAACACCGTTTTACAAATTTACCAAAAGCCCTTAAAATAGTGGACAATGTTTTTCCTTGTTACTTTGCATATATATAACTAAAAACAAGAACAAGAACAACAACTGTGAAACAACCATCACAATAAACCTTGAAGATTGAAGTAGAAATGAGTTCATCCATCTGACTGTGACCTGGACGTGTTTCTGTGAGATTCACTATAAATAAACTGAAGTGGCATAAATTAATCTTTTAAATCATTTGAAGAAATCAGGTGTTTTAAGGCGAAGATTTATTTCCTGGACATTTCATTTCCCCCTTTTTTTGTTTTTGAGTCCATCGTCTCGGCTGGGTTTGATGAGGGAGAAGCTGATGGTTTGATGACGTCTGAGGTCAGAGGTCAGGTGCTGGTCTCAGCTGATGAGTTCAAGGGGAAGTCTGGATCTTATTCCTAAACAACACAAACACAAGATGAGAGGCAAGGTTATATGTCTGGATCATATTCCACCTCAGGAAAGAATTAAGAAATTTATAAATTATTAACTACAACTAAACATATTAAATATATATAGATTCACCATGAACAAAATGAAGCATACAATGAGGATTTATCATGTTTTTTTGTATTGTGATATTGCTCATGGCAATTAAAGACATTGAACAAAAAATATACATATGTACAGAGAGTACGGAAAGTATTCAAACACCCTTAAATGTTTCACTCTTTGTTATATTGTAGCTATTTGCTAAAATCATTTGAGTTTCTTTAACCCATTAATGTATACACAGCACCCCATATTGACAGAAAAACACAGAATTGTTGACATTTTTGCAGATTAAAAAAGAAAAACTGTAATATCACGTTCATACTAAAATATCACAATAAAATAACCAAGAAAAGGCTACACAACAACTCGTGACAGTTCTTAACTTTGGCACAGCCAGAGTCCTGACTTAAACCCAATTGAGCATCTCTGGAGAGACCTAAAATTGGCCGTCCACCAACATTTACCATCCAACCTGACAGAACTGGAGAGGATCTACAAGGAGGAATGGCAAAGGATCCCCAAATCCAGGTGTCAAAAACTTGTTGCATCTTTCCCAAAAAGACTCATGGCTGTATTCAATCAAAAGGATGCTTCTACTAAATACTGAGCAAAGGGTCTGAATACTTATGACCATGTGATATTTCAGATTTTCTTTTTTAATAAATCTGCAAAAATGTCAACAATTCGTTGGGGTGCAATTTGGGGTGCTGTGTGTACATTAATGAGGGAAAAAAAGAACTTTATAAAATGAATTTAAAAATTATTCTTCATTTTATTTTGTATTATTCACAGATGAATAGAAAGTTGATTAGTTGAAATAAAATGTAATGGTTTTGGACTTTAGGGTGAAATATGACCCAGACATGACTAGTTTTGTGTGACACCACAGGAGAAATTCAGTTTTCTGAACAAAAGCAGCGCAGAGAAACAGCACCTCACAGGAACACATGCAACACCAATGAGCTGAAAAATCTTTCCATCGTGCTTCACACAAAACAAACACACGTCACTGAAACGGTTATGAAGCTGGCAGCGTCACACAACACGCAGCGTGAGGTCAGAGGTCAGCACTGAAAGGCATTCTGGGAGCAGGCAGTGGTCTGAGGCGGCGGCGTAGGAACTCAAACCCTCTTACCTTCCAGATTCACACGTCACCCTCTGAGGACGAGATCTCGCTCTCTTTATGAACCACTACTTTAGTGACCGACATGTCTGGGTGCTGCTCTTTAGCCTCTTTAATGGCCTGAGCTAGAGCCTGACCCACAATGCACCAGCAGAAGGAGACAGAGACCACAGACCCATCAATTAATTAATCAGTAGACAGTTAAAGAACCAAGATTATCATGCAATCATTAAAAACAGATCTGTTAAATTATTCTAGAATATGATTAGTTTATAGTTGGTAGAATCAGTCATCATCATATAAAAAGCAATTTAAAGAAATAATTCAAGCAAAAATTCACAAGTTTTGAGAAAATATATAGAAAACACGTATATTTAAAAAGATGAAAGTAGTAATGCTTTAGAAAAAGGAGGATTTGTAATATAAATATAATTTATTATTAATAATGTTTATGCTAATTTTTAACCTTGACAAAGTTTAAAACAACTAATGCAGATTCAGGAATATTTGTAAATGTTTATGAATCTTAATACATTTGGTCTTTTTAGAAGTATTTAAAATGTGTTTATAACTGAATAAATAAAATGATAACTTAACTAATAGTAATTTAATCCTGCACAGCTGCTGAGTATAGTGTATATTGTGTTCGTGTACCTGATCGTGGTCGATGTCTGTGTCTCCAGTGATGACGATCCTCTTCTCGATACGAGTCTCTGAAATACCGTCCTTCACCGTCTGAACAAACAATCAAAATATTTACATCATATCTGTGGATAAAATATTCCACTGAAGAAAGAACCTGAATTTAAAATGAGAAAAGCTCAAGGGTTTAAAAAAGTGAAGAATTAAACATCTAAATACTAGTACTATAATAATCTTTGGTGTAACAAGAAACATTTGACTAAAATATCATATTCAATTTTGTCAATTTCACAGTGCAATTAAAATTTACAACAGTAACATTTTTCTGTCTTCACTTTTACATTCTTAAAGTTAAAACCAATAATAAATGTAATAATTATATTTTTTATTATAATTATTTCAAAGATTGAAAGGAAAATATTATTACATTTTACATTATATTTTATTTTAAACACGTGTTAAATATTAAATCTGATGCTTAAATCTATTAAATAAATAAAAAAATCCGAAGTGCTTATAAAGTGTTTATCATATCTGTTTTAATAGATGGGACAATATATTATTTGGCAAACCTTAATAAAAGCAAGCTATTGAAAAAAGGGAACACTTAAACAACACAATGTAACTCCAGGTCAATCACAATTCTGTGAAATCAAACTGTCCTCTTATGAAGCATCAATGACAGACGATCATGTTCTCATGCTGTTGTGTGACTGGAAGAGACAACAGGTGGAGATTATAGACAATTAGCAAGACACCCCCAATAAAGGAGTGGTGACCACAGACCACTTCTCAGTTCCTGTGCTTTCTGGCTGATGTTTTGGTCTCTTCTGAATGCTGGTGGTGCTTTCACTCTAGTACTAGCATGAGACGGAGTCTACAACCCACACAAGTGGCTCAGGTAGTGCAGCTCATTCAGTATAGCACATCAAAGCGAGCTGTGGCAAGAAGGTTTCCTTTCAGTCAGTCACTATGACGTTCCGTCATTCAGTGGTATCATGGGGTCCTGCCTTTTGGAGAAAACGCCAATGGGAATTTGCCAGTGGATTCTGCATGCAAAGTCACTAAAACAACTGCAGGAGGGTAGTTCTGGCTGTAGGTTAATGCAGGAACTGCACACGGCAACGAAGGTCACCGCGTGGCCCTCGGTCAGGTGATGTCCACCATGGTGGTCCAGGAGCACCATCTCGGTCAAGAACTTTACCCAACAGTTCTCAGCAGTCTAAAAACAGACAAAGGCCATCAAGCATATTTTCCCCCAGTGCGATGCCAAAACGCAGAGTACCGTGCCTCCATCTGGTTGTTGGTCAGAGGACGTCCATCTGGAGGCTTTAACATCAGCTCAACCAACGGCAGCTCAACACCTCAGCAGGGGTGTAGAGCTAGCCATCGTAAGGGGGCACAGCCTGTCCCAAACCAGAGTGCCAATTAGTCTTCATGGAAGATGTCCCCTTCCACTTTGACAGTTTACATCACTTACATTCCCATTTGCTATTTCTTCAAAAGTGAGTTGGCTGGTCTCCCAGGTGGCACCCCATGACGTCAGTCCATGATGTAATGTCTCCACAGATCACATTAGGTAGCGAGATGAGATCCTCAGACCCCTTGTGAGACCATATTGCAGTGCGGTTGGCCTTGGGTTCCTCCTAATGCAAGACAATGCTAGACCTCACGTGTCAGCAGTTCCTTCAAGACGAAGGCATTAACGCTATGGAATGGCTGCTGGTTCCCCAGACCTGAATCCAATCAATCACATCTGGGACATCATGTCTCGCTCCATCTACCAACACCACGTTGCTCAACAGCCTGTCCAGGAATTGGCGGATGCTTTAGTCCAGGTCTGGGATGAGATCCCTAAGGAGACCATCTGCCACCTCATCAGGAGCATGTCCAGGTGTTGTAGGGAGGTCATGTGGAGGCCCCATTTGGACTTGTTTTAAGTAAATTACATCATTAAGACATTGGATCAGTTTGTATTGTGTTTCTCCACTTCAATTTTGAGTGTGACTCCAAATCCCCACCTCCATGGGTTAATAAATTAGACTTCCCCAAAAAATTGTTTTTGTTGTCAGCAAACTCAACTATGTAAAGAACGAAGTATTTAATAAGAATATATTATTAATTCGGATATAGGATGTGTTATTTCAGTGTTCCCTTTATTTTTTCCCTGTATATATATATAAAGATAAAGCCTGAAGCCCAGACCTTAGTGATGTGTGTAGTGATGGTGCTGCTGTTGTTCTCTGATGTGATGGTCTGAGCGCTCATGAAGACGCCCGGGTCGGAGTCGCCATTGGCATCCACCTGCACACACACACACACATTACACACACACACACACATTAGAAGCAGTATAAGACGGTGTAGAGAGTATGTTACCTCTGAAGACTCGTAGGTGATGGTCTTGGTCTCGGTGTGAACCACAGGAACATCTTGAACCGCTTCCTCCTCCTGCTGATTCACAAACACACAACATCAGTCCAGAGCTGCTTCAATAACCTTTCAGTGCTTTATAAAACAATCACTCATATTAACCCACAGCAAACACTAAATTTTATATTTCAGCAACTTACCACAGTCACAACCTAACATCTGTAATCTAAAGCACTTTAAAATACATTCAGGACAAAACCAACACATTTTTTAAATACATCACATGTTTTATTTTTTGTTTTAGTTTTTAAATACGTTTTCCCATTTCAGTGCCTCAAATTCTTTTAATTATTATACTTTTTTGTTTTTACTTTTTCAAGATTTAATTATTGGTATAATTAAATCACAATAATCAAAAAGTTTATTTATTTTTTTTAAACATTAATCCAATGAATGGCCTTATTAATTTAAGAGCTTACTTTAAATTGTACAATATTAATTGTTTCAATGTTGTTTGTTTCAGTTGATTATAAAGATAACAACTCCTTTTAAATCACGAGGGATGCCCAGACACTGTTGATATTTCAACAACAAAACCCATTTTTCATCTGTAACACTACACATTTTAAGATAATAGACAGGAAAAAGACAAAACCCTGATTATCATCATCATGCATTTCTATGATGCATGGATATTACCTCCAAAATTAAAAAAAACAATCAATATTCAGTAACAATATGAACTTATCTGCACTCTCCCTATTGAATTTAAAACAAAAAAAAAAGAATTACAATTCTATTGTCTTCTGTACAGCTGATTTGCTTCATTACGGATTCATTTTTGATATCTTCCTGTTTATTAAAGCTGTAAATGATCTGTATTGTATAGAGTGCAGTAGAAATAAATGTGACTAGACAATCAGTTTCTCCTTCAAACACTTCCTCGACATCTTCAAAGAATAGAAATGTCTAGCAGCTCATGAATGAATTCATCCAGACATGCAGTGTGTGTTAAACAACAAATCAGTGACCATGCAGCGTTCTGATGAAGACGTGTAATTAATCAGTGACTCGTCAGACACTTCCAACCGTGAAGCAAGAGGAAGTCACACGGTGCCCCCAGTGCACACTGGGATAGTTTACCTCCATCTGAGGTGCTGTAGAAGCACTGTGTGCATGCACTTCCTGTGCTACTTCCTTTATGTTTGCTCCAGGATCCAGCTCATGCTCCTGTGTTTCTATAAGGACTGATGTTTGAAACCTTGGCTGCTTCAAATGGGAATGTTCATCTTTAATGTTGATCATCATCTCTTGAGGTCGATCTTCTGTCAGGTTCTGCTCAGTTGATGAAAAATCTCTGAAAGGTTGGATGTTGATGGATTCATGCACAGGTTCCTTGAACAACAGCTGAGAACGTTTGAACGAGTCTGCAAATACTTCATCATGCTCTTGATCAAAACAATCAATGTTGTTATGGAACGGCAGCATCAGGTTCGCTCGATGGGTTTCTTCAATCACAGGACCCTTGTTTTCATATTTAAACTCAATATTTTTGTGTTTCTGATCCAACATCTGGAGCATGTCTCCATCTTTTTCATGGCGCATCACTTCTTGGGTTCCAACAGGAATCTCCTGGGTTTCTGAGGATGTTTCTTCCATTGATGATTCCATCAATTCATCTTCAATCTCATCATTATGGCCTTTCTGATCCCAGATTTGAAGCATGCCTTTTAAGTTGACTTCTTCTCCTTCAGATAGAGTTCCCTTGATTTTATCTTTAACCTCAATACTTTGGCATTTCTGATCCCATATTTGGAGAATGTCTTCATCTTCTTGGTTTCCTTGGGTTTCTAAGTAGTTGGTTTCTTTTCCTTCAGATGGAGTTTCCAATACAGGTTGCTTCTTTTCATCTTCAATCTCAATATTTTGGTGTTTCTGATCCAAGATTTGGAGCATGTCTTCACCTTCTTCATGGCAAATCACTCCAGCGGGAGCCTCCTGTGTTTTTAAGGTTGTTTCTTCCATTTGAGGTTCTTTGATTTCTTCTGCAACTTCAATACTTTGGTGTTTTTGATCAACAAGAATGTTTTTATCTTCTTCATGGCAAATCACTTCAGCAGGAATCTCTTGGGTTTCTAATTTGGTTTCTTCTCTTTCAGATGGACTTTCCAATGTGGGTTCCTTATTTTCATCTTCAAACTCAATACTGTGTTGTTTTTGATCCAATATATGAAGGATGTCTTTATCTTCATCCCTATATTCATGACACATCAATTCTTTGGCTCCAGCAGGAATCTCTTGGGTTTCTGAGGTGTTTTCCTCCAATTCAGATTCCTTGTTTTCATATTCAATCTTAGCACTCTGGTGTTTCTGATCACAGATTTGGGGCAGGTCTTCTTTCACATTATCTTGCACAGCTTGCAATGCTTTTGCTGCTGCTTCACTTGAAGCCCATGTGGAGCGTCTGCCCATCGCGATGGCCTCATTCAGGGCCTTCATGTACTTCTCTTTATCACCAGTAGAGGGCTCTTCTGGTCTCTCCAGCTCTGTCTCACAGCACACCTGTACCTGCAGAGCAACCAAACTCTGGGACAGAAACAGTTCAGTGTCACAGTGTCAACACAACACCTGCATATTAGCATTGTTACCATTAGAAGGGCATTAAAATTGGTAACTTTTGTTGTACTGGTTACATGAACACAAAAGAAAAATATCCTAAACCCATTTAAAAAAAGGGCAAAGATGTCCTAATGACAATTAAGTCCCATTCATGCTCCAGCCGTCAAACATGTCAGCCAATAGGAGATGAAAATACAAAAAATGCACCATATTTTTATACTACTTACAATCAGCCTCAAAGCTTTATTTACTTCATTTTTATGCTTTTATTATTATTATTTTTTAACAACGATGTTGCTCATAGGAGGTTTTGGGATATTCTGTCAGATCTGAACAACTCCTGGGTACAAATTTATCCCCAAAACGTATTTTAAATATCAAACTATTGTTACAGAGCAGTTTTTATTTAATTTTTTGCAAATTTGCATTTTAAAGCAACATGGTTAATAGTAGTCTTTGATACTATTAAAATTTGCTCTATTTAACTTAAACTTTAATATTGTGAAATTTGCTTAACATGTAAATTATAAATGATAAAACTTTACTTAAAATAGAAAAGATTTCAGTGCTATTTTAATCTTTACGTCCAATTATATCCTTCATTTCTATACTATTATAGTTTGAATTTGATATTTTCTGCTTTAATTTTAAGTTTTAGTAAGCAATTTTGTCGTTTTTATCATTATTATTAGTTCTATTATGTTTCAATTAAACTTGAACTAAAATAGGAAATATTATTACTGCAACTAGCTGATATAAAGCAATAAAGCAATGAAAATGTTAATATTTCAGTTTAAAAGGTTGACAATAATCTCATTTTATTAAAAAAAAATGTAAAAAGAAGACCAAAGCTTCTGGACTCCTGCGTCCCGTCCTGATCCGAATCTCCTTTTCTAACTCTCCCTCATCTCTCTACTGTACTACAGTAATTTAAAGCAGACTGGAAATCCATGCTGTATTAATGTGAGCGTGAACTCGCTCTCAAACGGGTTAATCCATCCTTTGATTTATTCACACTAACCTAAGCTTCAGCTAAGCCAGCGTATCTGATGGACAAACGCTGCATGTTTCTCTGGCTTGTCTTGACAAGACCCCTATAATCCAGCTTTAGTTTGACTCCGTCTCTGTCCGGCGGCCCTGAGATATATGACTCTTCTGTGCTTTTCATAATTCAGTGTCTCACTGCTGCTATTTCAAGCTTGAGAAAACAATATAAATTTAAAGGTTCACTAGAAGAAACAACAGCGGTAATATGATGTATGATGAGAGAACCTCAATTATATCAACAAATCAAACGAGCGCTCACTTGGAAGAGAGTCTAAATCAGTCTCTAATGGATGGTTTATAAACACTGAAAATCATGAAGCAGCAGCAGCTGTTTTTTAAGAAAGAGATAAAGGGTTTACAGCAGAACGGTCTGATTCAGCTGTGAAACACACACAGAGGATCAGAAACATCACAAAGCTCTCACAGAGACAGGAGATACCGGTTATGTTAGATTTGATCGTATTCATCTCCCAGGCAGATTAGAGCATCTCTCAGTCCGAGGGGGATCTCCTCTGAAGAACTCAGACTCAGATAACGCTGCTCGACGAAGACGCCAAGGGTTTCGTAAAGCTTGCGGCGAGAAACATGTTTACTATAAAGGGCTTTCCAGATTATGTTGAAATGGTTGGATTCCTTCAGAAGTTCCCACGATTCTCTGGCTCCGCTGGAAATAAGCTCTGAGCTTCACAACACCATGTCTGACTACAGCACTTTCAGATTTCCAGACAGAACAATTTGAAACTCAATACATTAAGGGTGAATCTCATGAACATGTTCAGGTTATATTACACCGTAAAAATGTTTTTTAACAAAAAACATCCAAGTAACTTAAACCATGAAACTTCCAAAATTATCCATCATCATTTATTAAACGTTTAACAGAAATTAAATTTTTAAGGCTCTTTAAAATGTGTTTAATATACCCAATAAGTTGGTATACAATAAATGTGATAATTTTTGTGTGATTTTGTTGTCAGCACATTCAACTATGTTAAGAACAAAGTATTTAAGAAGAATATTTCATTCATTCAGATCTAGGATGTGTTATTTCAGTGTTCCCTTTATTTTTTTGAGCAGTGTATATTTACCTGCGTGAATAAATTGAGCCCCCCCCCATAGATTTAAATTTAGACTAAACTTGAGGCAGAGTGAAAGACTGGATTTTAAACACGTGTGTATGATGTGGTGAACAGCAATATCTAACCTCATGATCCGGCTTCACTGGAACTTCTTCAGCTTCAGCTTTAACCTCCTCTGACATCTAAAGACACAACAGATCAGAGAGACAGGTTAGTTAAAGAAGTTAACCATATCAGTGGCTGGTGATGTCTAATAAATCACAAAACGAGTGATCATGCAGAATCATCATCAGTGCCATGATGGTAAACACACAGGATGAGTCAAAACAAAACAATGCTTCAAACGGAACTAAAAACTACAATTCACATAAACAACTCCATCAACAAACGGCTTAGGAACCGAACAAATGCTCCATATCCAATCGTTAGAAGATTGACAACATAACAGTCCGTTATAAACAAGCCTAACACAAACCGGTTGGCCAGTCGAGTTAGTCTTCAAAACACTCGGTTAATCAAGTGAAGAGAGTTTAAAACAAAATCTGACAATACCTACACACCCTCATGTCATCTTAAAATCTTTTCCAGTTCATTTTTAAATTTGACAGACCCCAAAAAGACAAGAATCAGCTCCACAGCATCACAAGACAGGTGTGATCAGGGGATTTTGTCCTAAAAAGAGCTGTATAAAGTTTGTGTTCTACAGATAAAACATCATCATGAAGGCGAGTAAAGTGATGACAGAATTCATTTCATGGTTAACTATCCCTTTAAGCCTCTGGTGCTGCTTGCGTGGTGTCGTTTTGTTTATTAATATTCTTTATTTTAATTAAATTAATGTACTATATTACAATTTGCTATATAGTTTTTGTTTTTATTTAATATTTTGTGTTTTAGTTTTTTTTTTTTAAGTACTTAACTATATATTTATGGAATAATTATGTTTCATTTATTACCTGACAACCAATTTTTGAGAAAGGACTTAGATGAAAAATGTTGTAAATATCAATTTAATCTTTTTATTTCTATTTTTTAGAGACTTACCAGAATATTGTTTAAGTGAAGTGAGTGAAACAAAAAAAGAAAAAAAAACCTAACAAATGTTTAAGTTATTATCATAAAATAGTACAATAATACCATTTTAAAATTTAACCTAAAATAAAGATATTTTTCAAACATGTTTTACTCTTCAACTAATCACAAATTTTAATTTGATATCACAAAAAGGGAACGAGATCTCGCGAGAACTTGGCGATATACTTGCAACAGTGGTGTGCCAGTGTCCAGTGTAGGCAGACTTAAAGCCCGGGTATATTTCACTTTCTGCGTTCCGTTCCGTCTCGTGCGGATCCGCACAGCTTCAAATGATACTCAATCAAGGATTAGTATGGGCGGATGAGCTCGACACAGGCACAGTGCCACCTACTTCTACACTGCTCCTGATGAAGAAAATGACGTAATGCAGACAGCCGAAGTATACTCCGGCCTTTAAGCTGGTGCGGCATTTTGCTGTAAACAAGTTTGTTTAGGTATTCGCCAGACTGGAATAAAAAACGCTTACCCGGCTTTAAAATAGGGATATTTGTGTAATTTGTTTTTATTTATTTATACTGTTAATACTTTGTGTAATTACTTGCCTGTCAGTTTGTGGCAAAATATTTCGCAGTGTTTCATTAAAAGTAATTCATTAAAATAGTTTAATTTCAAAAAGTGATTATACAAATGTACCTACACTTTTGGAATGTTTTTGTTAAATAAAATACAATTTTATCATTGAGAATTTATTTTTAAAAAGTCTAAAAATAAGCGGTATAAGTGTCTCGTCACACCCCTAGTCTCTGCCTTACAAAATAGGCTTGAATTTAATAAATTTCTTTTAGATATATTTTTGTTATTTGTTATCCTTCACTGTGACACGACAGCTTAGAACTGACAGGAAGCAAAGAGGGAGAGAGAAAAGGGGGCGGGATCAGGAAAGGTTCTCCAGTCGAGATTGGAACAACGGCTCTACATGACGACACACTACCCCTTAAGGCTATCCGCATCAACATTCATTTTTAACATTTCAACTGCAAACAATCCAAGTGTGACTATTCATTTCAAATCGATTTAACCTTCTTAAACCCTGTCTGTTTTTTGTTGTTGTTGATCACATAGCAAGCGCCCAAAGCTTTACCAAGTTTGGTACCTTTCTGATGAATAAAACCAATAAGTAAAGTTTTTTCAGTCAAAACAAAAGCAGAGGGTTAAAGTGCTGTTTTATCTACGTCTGACTCAGATCTCAAGCAAAGCACACGTCTTACTTCCATCAAGTGACCAGGTTTAATCAGAGACAGCTCTTGGGGTCGAGGAGATGAGGACAGTCTCCTGTCCCACTCATCAACCTCAGACGCTTCACAACGCATCTCCAGAAACGACCTCTTCAGCTCACTGATGCTCAGATGATGCTGCACTAGCTCTGTGGGCGTGTCTGTCTCCTGACCCACCAATCACAGCACAGGGGAAGGGCATATGAAGATTCCACACAAATGTTATTGACTTTGCATTGCTGCATTAATGTTTAACTTTCAACAAACATAATCTGGAAATCTCAAGTGCTTTAATTATTTTTTTGGGACTTGAAACACTATTAACTTCTTTGAAGCTGCTTAAAACTTGTGAAAGTTCTTTTGAAACCTGAACTGAATGTTAGATTCAAAGCAATCGTAAATATTTATAGTTAATAAACTCAAACACACACCATGCTTCACAAACCTCTAACATGAGATTACTGTGCTTCACAAACACATTCTCTCCTTTAATCCGCTTTATGAAGCTAAACTAGAGAAAGAGAAATAGGGAAAAGTTTAAACTAGGACAGTCCGTTTATACAGTTTTGAACAAATGGAGTGAGTCAGTGATTCATAAAGACACCGGCTTCATTTCTGAATGAATCAGCTGTTTGAATGAATTGGTTGGGTGAATGATTCAGTGACTCACTCATTTAGGCAGTGTCTTATAAAAAAAAAAAGATTAAAAAAAAATGTATCAGCCTTCCAATTTGAGATTACTGTGCTTCACAAACACATTTTCTTCTTTGGTCGATTTTATAAAATTATATATTAAAAAAAAAAAAAATGAAAAATTGAAATTGAACAAATTAAGTGAGTCAGTAACTCAATCATAAAGACAGTCATGTGCGGAAGCTCATTTCTCAGACAGAATGTATGTATGGTAAGTTTTTGCAGTAAATTAATCTGCACATCATGTAATTGATGTGGATTTGGTTGCTGAAGGTGTTTTTTTTATTCAGAGCGGTTTCTGCTACTGGTTACAGCTTAAAACTGAAAACATGATGATGATGATGGATGATTCTTGACTTTAAACCAGATTATGGAGATTAGCTGGTCTTTGCTGGTTTACTTGGATTCTTAGCCCAAACAGCTCAAAATAAACCCCATATAAGACCATCAAACCACCTTAAACTGGTTTATTCCTTCTCAAAACACCATAGATTCTCAAACCTGTGTCCTCATGTCAAAGTTGTCCTCAAAGTCAGACTAAAATGAGTAATAAGTCAAAAACAGGATGTGAGACACGCTATACACTCTTTAAAAGGACAAAAACACAAGCTGATGAGAATAAAAGTGTTCTAAACTACACACCTCCGTCGCCGATGTGTCTTCATCACAAGTGAAGTCGCTTTGATCGCTCTCTGTCTGTTTGAGCAAAGAATGTCCAGACAGATCGCAGCAATAAAAGGAAAAATACTCGATCAGAATTATTATTATTACAGACGAGAGGTGGATGGTTCTCCATAAGGATCATACGAGGATGACTGAAACATGAAGGAAGGTTTGTTTCTCATAACGCCACATGGATGATGAGAACATGAACCTGACGTGATGCATGAGAAGAGCATGTCCAAGTTTGATGATGATGCTGCTTCATTCATTATGTGAGGATGATATTTACAGAAGACAAGGCACTGTCCACAGACCGAGGACTGACCGGATGATGAAGGACATGCATCAGACAAGAGCAAGTGAATCATGTGTCATCCAGACTCAGGTAAACATCCTAAAATGAGCTGCACAAACAACAACAGGCACTTTCCACAGATAGGTGGCGCATTATTGATTCATTTATGATATCGCTTATTCGTCGATCTGAATAACAGCACCTGCTGAATGTCAATGTACTGGAAATAAGCAGCTCTGTTATCCTGTTATCCAGATTTAAATTCAATCTATTCATTATTCAGTTTATATTAAATGTAAATATATAAATAACAAGCACACCTATCAGGTCTCTAAATATCAGAAAGTCCTGACACAAAAGTGCCAAGTCCAATAACTTATAAAAATGTCACACACATAATTTTTTAGAAATGCATTATATATTATACACTAAAAATAAAAATAAAGACATTTAAGTTATAATAAATGAATAATATATGTGGAAGGTGCAAGTGGAAATGAGCCGTGGAAGATCTTCATCTAAACAATAATGACAATAACCCCCAGGACGAGGTGAATGAGAACAACCAGATGATGAAACACGCTGCAAAAAAGGATGTTTTTATCCAGGTTTTTTGCTTTGTTTCCACAAAATGTATTTAAAAAACTCATACAAATGATTGTCTTTGTTTTCTCATAGCAAGTTTTGGCTTAGAACAAGCAAAATAATCTGGCAACGGGGTAAGCATTGTTCCAACTTCCATGCCAAAAAAACCTTTTGACTTGTACTTGTCTAGAAAATCCTTTTTGATTCAAGAATTTTGGATAAAAATTTTAGTAAGAAATAATTTTTTGCAGTGTATTAGTCTGATGTCCAAACATGGCTCTGGATCAAGCGCGCACACACACACACACACACCTCGTCATCTGAAGTGTCCTGGAAGCCCTGTGCCAGAGACGAGCCGAGCGCCGTCGCTCTGGGCTCCAGATAACAGAGACACAGCGCCAGCGGGAAGGACAGGGTTAGGGCGTACGGCACCGAGAATGAGGTGGACAGCAGGAAGAAGAAGATGAAGAGGAAGCAGGGGATGAGCGAGGGGGATTTGATGGGCATGAAGTGGTGCAGGCTCTCGGGGAGAAAACGCAGCTCGGTGAGGTCGGGGAAGCTCAGGTATCCGTCCTCGTCCAGGAGCGAGGGCAGGTCAGGCAGGTGCAGAGAAAAGGAGAAGAGTGTTCCTCCTCGCCTCTGGCTCAGTCTCTGCTTACGAGCGGACAAAAGCAGCGCCTGCTCCTCCAGAAGAGCCGCTTTACGGTCCGCTTGGGCCTGGCGCCGCCGGCAGCCCGCTGTGGTCTTAGCCGGACTGACCGAGGCTGCACGCTTACGGCTGCTTTCCCTGCGTCTCCGCCGCACTTTGGTGGACGAGACGGGAGAAGATGGGAGTGAGAGCTCGGATCCCAGCGGATCAGAGGAGTACGGACACGACTGATGAAGATGATAATGAAGGAGGTGCAGGGAAAACATGCAGAAGTACAGATATTTGAAACAAAAATGTGTGGTCAAGAGAAGAGCGAAAAAGCTGGTTAGGACAAGTGAAGGACAGAAAACAGCAGTTTGATAAATATCACTCACCTAAAAAGTGATTCTACATTTTTGTTTGTCTGAGAGGTAACAATGTATAAAAAACTAAAAGTATGAATGATCGAGAAAAAAAAACAGTTTGGTCGAGAGAAGAGTTAGGACAAGTCAAGGACAAAAAACATCACTGATCACAAAGTCTGCACTTCCCTGAAAAAGCAATTCTACACGTTTGTCTGTCTAGGACATAACGGCATAAGAAAAACATGCATGGATAAAACATGATGCATGTTTGCAATAAAACGTGTGGTCAAGAGATCAGCGAGAAAGCTGGTCAGTAAAGAAGAAAAACCATCACTGACCAGAAAAATACTATTCTACACATGATTGATAAAAAGTAAAGGTTTCATCAATTAAACTGACTTTTTATTGTAAAGCATACTTTTAGGTGTAAAGAAAAAAATAAAACTGAATTTGGGAAACATTTGAACATTGTGTAGGGCACTATTATTTTTAAACAATTTAATAAGTTCTGAAATCTTAAATAAAAAAAAAATTAATACATTTATTAGACATTCTAATTAAAAAGAAAAATGTTTTTAGAAAAATGAAACTAAATTTAGGAAAACTAATAGAACAATTCATAGGGCATTACTTTTTTTTTTACAGCATTTTCAAATGTAAAAGTATTAATATAGTTTTTGATTACAAAAAGAAATATATATACATATATTATCAAATTGTAAAAGTTTTATGAATTAAAATTTGACATTCTTTTTGACTGTAAAACTTCATAGAAATGTTAGAGTTTGAGAAACTTTTGAAAATCAGATTTCATATTGCTCTGGTTATATTATTTGTAAACACACCCATGATCACAGATCTGCTGAACATAAGTGACATACTGAACTGTCATTTATTTGACCGTTACCTTAGTGACAGAGGTGGGCGGGGCTTGTTCTGATTCATCACTGTTGGTTTTAGTCTCCTCCTCCACTGAGTTCATCTCCTCTGCTTTCTTCTCCGGTGTTTCTGTGGCGATGATGTCTTCTGTAGAGACAGCGGGTTTGGAGTCTTTCCCGTTGTCATGGTGAATCGGCGCTAATCACACAGATACATTGTTACGATCGTTCTGAGAGAGCCAATCCTCATTCAAAAAAATGTTACATCCTAAACTTTACAGATTTCATCACACATCAAAAGGAACAAATGGCTGTTTACCTTACCTTAAACACCACTACAAAAAATATGTATTTGAAAAAGTAGAAAAAAAAGAAAATCACTTTATGCATTATTTTTATATCTGCTTTGCTGGAATTATTGATTATATAAATACTAGCGGTGCACCAAAATGAAATTTTAGGGTGGTAACTGAAAATTGTAATTAATAAAAAAATTATTTTATTTTATATACACTTATTGATAATAAATACTATATATATATATATATATATATATATATACCCTGTATATATGCATCCTTTTTTAAACAGACTTGCATGTCTCATTTAGTCATGGCTTTATAAATGAGGTTTATACTTGTATCTTGACTAGCTGGTTAGTGTGAGTTAGCGGTGTTACGCACTGCTGTCCATGCTGGCTGTGACGGTGTGGCGTCTCTCGAACTGTGGCGCAGCGCGAGCGATCTGAGCACTTGCACGACGCGACTGCGCTTGTGTTCGTCCGCTGTAGCGGAACTTTGAGCCCAACGTCAGGAAGCGCTTGGGAGGAGCTTCAGGAGAAACCAACCTATCAGGACACAAAAACCAGACCGCTAACACTGACATTTCACTTACACTAAATGTGCATAAAATGAATCCTATGGTTTTCATGATGATATTTACATATAAAATAACTAAAATTACTAAATTTTGTAAAATTACTCAAATTAAAATCAACGGAAAATATGAAAATAAAAACTAACTCAACATTAATAAATACTATATTAATATCTCAGTGGTATTAAAATAACACCAAATGTTTGTTAACTTCAAATTAAAGCTGTAAAAAAATAAGTACATATAAAATGGACATAAGAAAGAATGATTAAAACAATTAAAATGAAAAAAATCAAAAGGGAAGAAATGAGAAATAAACAGGAATGAACACTAGAGCATAGAGTGTGTCTGACCTGAAGAAGGTGTGATGCTCCACACACACTTTCCAGAGTCTCTTTGCAGCTTTGTGGTTGGGCAGCTTGAACCCGATGGTGCTCTCGAACTGCTCCAGCTGTGTGAAAACACACAGACAACAGCTTTAGACTTGTTCAGACCAGGGTTTGCTACCAAACCGACTGAATTCTGTCAGTACTACCGAGTACCTATTCACATTAAATCAATTACTTACCAAATTTCTAGGGATGCTCCGATCACGATCAGCCCATATGTTTTCGTTACGTTTTGTCAGTAAAACCGGTCCTGTAATAAGCGCTAAATGCCATCAGGTGCTTGGTTTGACATTGAGCCATACACTGCACTGTACACTGACGAGCTGCGCAAAACCATCTTCATTATCAGCGTGGATCTGTGCAGCTCGTCAGAGTACAACAGTGTGTGTAGTATATACGGCTCAATGTCAAATCACGCATTGATGGCATTTAGCACTTATTACAGGACCAGCTTTACTGACAAAACACGCAAACATATCAGCCGATTGTGATTGGAGCATCCCTACAAATTTCTGTATCTGAGAGAAAGAGAGAGAGACTCTGTGACATGATGTCACCCCTGCAACTCTTTAAAACACAACACACGGGGAAAATTGGAAACGTTCTGAAGTGTGGTTACATTTCTAGGGTCATATGGTTTCCGTGAAACCTCGGACAGGATGCAGAGACCCTTCATTAAGACAGAATTTACTCTATAGCGCAGAATGCCACAGAATAAAAGGTTGTCTGTCACTTCATTCAAACCATCATATGAACTTGTGTATGTGAATATTAAAAAGCAAAAAATGGTGTAAATATGAATCCTTCATGTTCTGTTTAGTTTACTGAACAAATACGTGAACTGTATCTCACTACATGACGCCACGAACACATGAATCTCCAGAGAAAACTAGCATCGTATCATACTGCGTACTATTGTTATTAAAACTTTTTAAAGGAATAATTACAATTGTGCTACCATGTATTACTTTGAACAGTGAACCTCAGTTAGTTTGACAAAAAATAAAAGGGTTTCATTTTTTTATTTGATTAAAAATAAATGTTTTATGTCTTTTTTCGATTATCAAAAAAACTAAAACAAGAATTTCTGGAAGAAAAATTTTTTCAGGGCTTTATTGTCCAAAATGTTGAATAAGAGTATTTCTTTTTCTTCACTGAAATAAATGTTTTTGTTATTACACTGAGAGTAAAGTACCGACCAGGTGATGTGAATGTGAACGATACCCAACCCTAGTTCAGATGCATTCAGACAAACAGCAGCAGCTCACCTCTCCCGGCCGGACCTTAATGTAGAAGTTGTTCCTCTTGTAAGAGATCTTAAGTATCTTGGGCCAGGCGAAGCGATTGATGCGTAGTTTATCTCTATAGACGAGGAGACCGCTGGAACACACTCCCAGCATGATCTCCACAGCCTCCGAGTCCTGACAGAAAGACAGATCACACACACTCACATAATCCACCGCTAACTGAAGAAACTGGCTCATTTAAAGACTAAAACCACAAACACATATACATATATACACAGTATATATATATTAAAAACATGTTTTTATTACATGAAATAATAGTTTACTGACATAAAATCAAACATAAGAAAATGTTTCATTAATTTCAGCAAGTTGCCAAGAAAACATTTGAATTTATTAATAATAATAATAATACATTTACAAATTTGAATTAAACCATATTATTAGGGATGCTCATTTTTACCGTTTAACCGTTAACACAATCAGTTAAACGGTTTAAAAGGTCATTTTATCTATTTATTTATTTATAACAACCGCATTCTGTAACGGAACTCACCTGGAAATGTTTAGGACCCGCGAGCGCGTTCAAGGAACACACGCGCTGTGCGAACGGAACAGGAGAGCCGCTCTGCTGCACAAACGCACTTCTAGCGGGTGTTACGTGTTTTAATGTGTTTTGGGTAA
>JAUCMT010000047.1:19097828-19130470 GCA_032357475.1 Enteromius thamalakanensis | reverse complement strand
AGATAGATAGATAGATAGATAGATAGATAGATAGATAGATAGATAGATAGATAGATAGATAGATAGATAGATAGAAGACATTCACATTTGATTCAAATTTCATTTTGAAGTCATTTACAAGAAAATCCACAATTCTTTGGAGATACAAAGGTCTAAATAAGAAATTCAAATGAAGAGTTACACAAGAAACCTTCCCTTGATGCTCAGTGAGGGAATTAGTCTTGCAGACTCTTAAAAATGCTAACTAAAGATCTTGGATCTTTTCCAGGAACTGTGTTCTTATTGCTACCTGCAAAGCTAATTGGCAACAACAATGCACTTTATGCTTTTACTCACAAGTCAACACGACATATGTCTGCCAAGTAAATGTTAATGTAAATGCACACGGAAACTGTCTGGTGTTAATTCCCGCCACCACTGCTTGTTCTCGTTGCAGATGGACTCGAGGTCATCAATGGTGTTAAAAAATAACACAGCTTGATTGTTATTCCAGAGAAACTGTCATGTACTCTCTCTCTCTCTCTCTCACACCGTCTTTCTGCCACAATAGACCGCATTTCATTAGAGGCATCAGCGAGGTAATTCAGGATAAAATATGGAAACCAAATTGCTTGGCGTGAGATGCCTTTCAAAGTAACAGCGTTCGGAGGGAAAACCTAAAGAGCTGGAGGCCATGTTAATAAAAAAATGGAAAACACTCCAAATGAACACGTGCCTCTTCATATGGTGCATATTGATTGGGTTTCAATTCATCAGCTGGAGGATTTTTGCGTCCTTCACACACGGTTTAGAATAGCATGTGTTTGTATTCCTGATAAAGGCAGAGCTCTCGTGACCTTGTCGGCAGCATTACAATGTGTGTCGAGCAGATAAGGGGTGTGATTTTAAAGCCTCCGAGACAATAAAGTGGATAAAGTAAACCAACAAACACTGGAAATTAAGCTTTCGCAGAATAATAAATAAATAGATAAATAGATTGAAGAACAAAGCAAATTTCTGATTCGAGACACACTGCTCTCCGTTTTAAAGGTCACGGTTCTATTTGTGTTCTGTGAGGAAATTAGTCTTCTGAAATAACAAATTCAATCTACAAAAATGCGGTTGAGACATTTGTAACATTGGAATGAGGTAAAATCACTGTGACATCTTCATGTAATCAGGTCGGCGTGACTCAACCGCAACGAGCCGGCATTTAACATTCAGACTGGAGCTAAAGGACAAGAGCCTGATATTCAGAACAAATTACATCTTTTCCACATACAGACAGTTCTGCAAGCCTACCATCCTTTGTCCATAACACTTTAGCATTCCGTTTATCTGTGTATATAGACTTGAAATGGAAATGGCGCTGTGTTCCGTTCAAGTTAATTTTTCCTTTTTGTGTTGCTGAGCGGCGTCTCGAGGATTAGAGGGCACTCGTGCATTCAGTACTTATGACAGATTCATGCTGTTGCTATGATGCATATGTAACAAAAACACACCAACGATGAGCTGACTAATGATGAGCTGACATTTAGTCTAGCCTGTCTGGATTTTGCTTATTGTATTGTTTTGGATTAAAAAAAAAAATCTATAAAAAAAATGGATAATGTCTGACAAAATGTTATTTTTCCTTCACTACTACAACACAACACAGTGGAATGCGTAATTCACAAATACACACCTGTGGAAAATCAATATAGAAAATCCCCTTTATATTGAAATAATATTTTATGGTTTGTTTTTTACTGACTTTTCTACACATTTTCTTTATGCATATGAATGTGTAGGCATTTTTTATTGCAACATTTTGTTCATGCAACCCAAGACATTGCAATGTATTTTTCAAGCATCCCTAGCGTTTACAGTACATGCAGTTAAAACTTAACTGTCTCACTTAATTTCTACTTTAAAATTGTAGCTTTGTTGCTTTTACTTTGTTTTTTTTTAACACATGGTGATCATGGACCTTTGGTTTTTGTGTGATCAATTCTTGGAACAGTTTGTGATATGCAGAAACCTGTTAGCAATGCAACAAGTATCAGCTGGATACATTTGTTAAATATAATGTTTCAAGTCGGAAACCTCAAGTTTTGACAAAGAAGTTATTTTCACACATCACAAATCTATTTATTATGGAATTTCTTGTAAGGCTCTGGCACAATAAAAAATTGCTAATGATATGATATTTATACTGACTATGGTATTTTGGCAGTAACCAGTACATATTGTGTCATTCTTTATTTCCAGTTATTTCTGTCATATTAATAACAGTGGTTAAAATAAAAAAATTACATTGAATATACTATAAAAATGATTAAAGGGGCCATATGATGATGCTAAAAAAAATTTTTTTTTGTGAATTTTGTGTAATGCAAAGTGTTTATGCGGTTTAAGGGTTTAAAAACATTATTTTCCACATCATTGTTTCTCCTCTAAACCCTACCTTCCTGAAACACAGTGATTTTTACAAAGCTCATTGTTCTAAAAAGAGCGAGGTGTGCTCTGATTAGCTATCCAGTGCATTGTGATTGGTTGAATATCTCAAGCGTGTGAGGGAAATGTTAGTCCCCTTACCATGGTAAGAAACAAGAAACAAAAACAATAAAAGCCATTACAAACAAGGAAGTAGTTGCATCCAGTGTAGACATAATTACTAAATATAACGACTTATACTGTAGTATCTGCATGTGTCTGCATTTGTGCACTGGAGAAACGCCAGACAACAAGCACTACTCTACACTGCTTAAAACTCATGATTGAGTTGTAAGTAGTAGGTTCTTTTAATAAGTAAACGCAATTTACTTACAGGTTGTAAGTCAGTAGCAAAATTTTTTTATATATTTTATTATATCAGTAAAAGTGGCAAAAAGGTTATAGTTTCATATAGCAGAGAAGAGCTACTTCCATCCATTTAGCTATGCAGACCTGCCAAACTTTAATTTTACATAAAAAAAACCCTCTTCCCCTCTTACCAGTAATTTATGCGCAGCCGCTGTCAGCAGGAACAAGCTCTAACATTGTAAATGTCTCCGAGTTGTTTTATCACTCATCTTGTGTGTAGTTGGCAGTGATCATGAATGAGGCCCTGGTCATCCTCTGCCCGCAGGACTCCGAACGCCCTTCCCATCACTGGCCAGAATGATGTACAGCGTGAGTCCATGGTTAGCGGCGTGAAGGAAATTGAATACACAGGGAAGTCAAACATTTGAATGCACTGAATTATGAGTGCCAGAGAGAGGAGCAGATGTCTGGTCCTCACTCTCTCCTCGTATCAGCCCGGCTAAGACAGCTGCGGAAGAGAGCGTGGGATGTGGAATTGGAGAGATGGTGAGAATGGCCCATTATCATAACAGCAATACGGCAAACAATCAGGGAGAGAACGATGGCGAGACGGCAGAGAGTGGGATGCAGTGGAGGATGAGTACATATGAAGACAAGTGGAGAGAGAGAGAGAGGGAGGGAGTGAGGGACGAGCAAAAATGAGAAATGTCAATGACAGAATAAGAAAAAGAAACACAGGAGCTGAGGAAAATGGAAATGGAATAACAGCAGAAGACCATTTTCTCTTTAAAATCCATTTCTCTTCAAATCCACCATTAGCTGCTAGTTCAAAGAGACCGTGATGTACCTTTTAGCTGATTGGCACATTTCCATGTTAAGGTTTGAATTGTATATTTCACAGAATAGCTACACTACACTACCTACACTAATTTAACTTATGAGTGGAAGCTTACACAACGCATTGTCTTTATTCACTTAACCAATTTTCTTAATCTAAACAATTGTATTTATTATTGTATTGACTTAATGTGACATATAAAGCAGTACTGTGCTTAATTGAATCATTCACTGCCAAAGTCTTTCACTCAAGAAAATAGGAAGAATTAGAGTAATCTTGGACAGCTACTATAGACTCGCTTAGTAAACTTACTGGTTTTTGAAGTTATAAAGTCTCATTTTTTGGTCCAAAGTATTGAGGTGGCAGTCACAGTAACCTGTAGAAGTCGAAAGATCAAAAATGTCCCAGATTAATGTAATTCACCTACTGCTTTTCTATCAACAGGGAGCTTTAGCTGCACAAGAGCTGAAGTCCAATATGGCCCCACTTTGTTCACGTCTCCTACAGAAAATGTGAATTTAAACATGACAAATGGGCTTTAAACCTATAAAAATTCAGCTTTTACAGTACATCACAGGAATAAATTACATTAAAACAGGATAACATTTATTAAATTGTAAACATATATAGCAATATTATTGCGTCTTTGGTCAAAAAAATGTCAAAACTATAAGAAATACAAATCTTATTGAGTTCTGAACTGTTGTGTATTGCTTGTGGGCAGGTAAAGTTAGTGAAGAAGATAATTATGTTATTACTTTAAGTAAGCTTGACCTATGAATAATACAGTTAGAAGATATTGAAGTTCTAGAGAGGTTACATTTCTTAAAGTGGACAAAAATGTTTGGTATATCCATAGGGGGAGAGAAAGAGGACTTCACATCCCCATGGGAAGAGGAATCTTGAATATTTTTCTCATGGAAAGGCCACAGGCCTCGCAGGAGGCTACGTGAACACACAGTAATGAAGAGTATTCTGCATAATTAGAGAAAAGATGGATCAGCCCAGCATATACAGCTCTGAATCTCATTATCCACTGCCGGCTGGACTCTTTGTCCGGACAGAAATCTGCACAGACAGATCTGGGGCCAAATGAGTCTTCATTTATCAGGCAGGGATTACCATTGGCTTAGGTTTAACAAGTAACTGATTGGCAAAAGTTTTTATTCAAACTCTTCCCAAACATTAATCAAGACTGATTTTGGCATCAAGTCAGGAGGTTTTTGCATGTACGAATTTCACCTAATTTTTAGTTATTTGCATGGTTGTCTGCATCACCTGATACATTTAAACAAGCACGATTATGTATCGTTCATACCAAATACCACCCAAATAAGTAATGGTGTGTTGGCTCAACACCGGAGTGAGGGCATCAGTATTTGGACCATTGCTCTGGGGTATACGGCCTTCACAGGACCATGAATCTCACACAGCTGCATCTCAGTCTATAAACTCACTGAGCACAGGCAGCAGTGTCTAGAGGGAATCATCACTCTCTGGATTCAATCTTCTGGTGTTGAATGTATCATTTCACACTGAGATTCAGCTTCAGCAGCACCTCTGATCTGCGTCCTCCACAATCTGGAATGAGGATTACTGTGATATCACAAGAGGGAGAAAGAAAAAGAAGAAGAAGAAAAAAAAACATGAGTGGAGTAGCATGCTTTACAATACCATGCATGTGTTCAAGATTAACATTGATTAACAGATTTTTTTTGACAAATTAAGTCATTCTACCAACCCATAATAGTAATTAATTTAGGAATCATTTGGATTACACATGTTGTGCTGTATGGTTTTGATTTACTAAAAAGATCCAACCATAAGAGTCCTTTGTTCAAGGATTAGTTACAATTATGTAGGTTTGACTCAATAAACAAAACAGACTCATAAGGGTCATCCATTCTGTATTCAGCTGGACCAGTTGGCAGTGCTATGGTTTTAATACACTAATCCTATGACTCATTAATTATTAACTAATAAAGTAAAATTATTATGTTTTTTTTTTTTTTGGGTCCCGCGGGACCCAACGCAAATCTCGCGGGAGCGGGTGGTTTGAACTTTACCGCGGGCGGGAATGGGCGGCTACAAAAAAACACCGCGGGATCGGGAGGTAGCAACATGATGTATGATTTATGTGCCGTGTGATGGTACAACGTTTTCGATAAAAACTAAATTATATTTGAATGTATTGTGTGTTTGGTCTTTCTGTGTTCTCATAGGCTAGCTGCTTTCAGACATGCTTTATGCACATTTAATCAAGCCTACGGAATATTTCAATAGCCAAAATCAAAGTATTTGAATTCTAAAGAAATGCGCAGTAGCCTAAGCGTTTTAGACGTCCCCGATATTCCAGGCTATATTCATCTTTCCTACCAGTGCGTTAGAATACATGCAGGTCAGGGAAAGAAACAAACACGAATCTCTTTAATTATAGCAAAACAGTCTTTTTTCTTCCTGCAGGACGGGAGATGACACACATTCAATGCATTTCTATTATCGTGCGGGAACAAATTATCAGAGTTTATTGCGGGAGCGGTAACACATACGTTGTGGGAGCGGGCGGTAATGGTCAGAATTTCGGGATGAAGAAAACAGTCCTTTGCAGGGCTCTACCACGATGCATCAGAGTGCTAACCAATTCATTATATACTTTTCTTCAGGAATTGGTTGAATTACACTAGTTGGCTGTATGGTTTTGATTTACTAAAAAGAACCAACACATAAGAGTCATTTATTCAGGAATCAATTGGACAACACTTTATATTTTAATTCACTAAAAAGAAATGCGTCGTATCCGTTATTTGTTCGGGTTTTAGATGAGCTACACTGATTGCCTGTTTTAATTTAATAAAAAGAAGCAACACATAAGAGTCAACTGGTTGGACTAGATTGGCAGTGCTGTATTATTTTAATTCATTAAAAAGTTACAACATCTAAAAGTCATCCATTGCAGATTTAGACCACATTTTGATATTGAGCCCCAGTGGCCATTGTACCCACTCAGAATGCTATAAAATAAGCATGTCTTAAAATATAGATCCTGCTCTTTGTTAGCAAGTGTAAAATGAATAATCATGTGAAATGGCCTCTGGCAACTTCTGGTTGTCTAAATGTACATATGAATGTTGAAAGAAGTTTATGAAAGCTTTATGAGGCATTAAAAAGCAGCTCTACAGTCTGTTTCTGCCTTTTTCCAGCCTCTTTTACACAACAGTAAGAGTGCTGCTCTCTTCATTGTGTTGTGAGATGGCCTCCTCCTCAGGTTCCTGAACTTGACATCAATTAGCTGTTCCAGGCATCTCCAGGCGAGTGAGATGTGCAGAACTTCAGCGCTAGAGCTCCACATATAATAAGGTGCTCATTTAGCCTACCATGTAAGATCAATGTGAGACTGTATATTATCTGTGTCAATGGTTAAGGAGCTGGTAATAATCGTAAAGCTTTAAATTGAGGTCTTGCACAAGCCAAAACATCCTTTGTCCAAGCACATATAGAGAAATGTAAGAACTGTAGAACATCACATCACATCTGATCTGAAAATTTGTGTTTCTTAGTTAATGTTGTGTAATGTCTGTGCTCCACCTTTTGAAAAATAATGGTTCTTTACATGTAATACACACTGTATTTATACATTGTTGTGTTGAAGATTGGGGTTCTTTATTCCTACCTATTTTTAAATCCATAACTGCTGAAAAATGGCTTCAAAGTACTTCATAACTGGTTTTCTTGAACCCAGTCAACCAATTACAGAGGCTGTCAACACAATCTCTACAGGTACACTTGATGTCTTAAAATTGAATTTTAACTTTTAAATTTTTTCTGGCTTGCAATTATGTTGTTATTCGTTTTCTAAGTTTTATTCTTTGTTTCTTTTTTTCTTAAAGTGCCCCTATTATGCCATTTTAAAGGTTGGTAATATTGCTTTATGAGTCTCTTAAAATGTATTGAAGCCATTTAAAAAATCAGTCTGTCTAAACCCCTCCTTTCCGTGAGCCCTCACTGCTGTGATTGGTCAGATGGCGCAGTCATTGATGGTCTACCGCTACAACGTGTGTCTGAAAATGAAACGCCCATTGCCATAACAAGTTGTTCGCAACATAGAACGTGGGCGGACATTATGTAAATATGTTATTTGTAGTAATGGAACTTATGACCATAGTCCCTTTCAGGAGTTTAGTTGGTCAGACTACTTCCATACTACAAAGTGGTAACATAATGTTACAACAACAATAATAATAATGATAATATAATGTTAATACTATTGCACTTATTTATTTATTTTTTTTTAATAAAATAATAATGATAAAGTGTGATAATTACGATAACCAGGAGGGGACATCTTCGGTTTACTTAGTTTCGACATTAACTCGTGGGAACGGGATATTATGTCGTGGCCACGAAATTGTTTTTTCGAGGTAACAACATCCTTATGTTGTAGAGATTCTATGGTGAGGGATGGACTTCCATTTCTCGTGGCCATGAGAAAAATATGTCGTTCTCTCAACATAAGAAGGCGGATAGGGATGCTTGAACAAAATGTGGAAGGGAAGGAAACGGGTGTATTTATTGTGAATATGTTTGGTCTGGATTGGCTAAGGAGATGATTAGAAAGTGGAGCCATCTGCGATTAATTTGCTTCTCCCAAAACTTAGTTTAACATCATCAATTTAATTCAAAATGAATTTTCATCATTATTAAATGTAAAATCATCAAGCTTTAATTTTTGGTGGGTTGCCACGTTTTATTTAAATCAATACAATGTTTTTGTTACATTGGCGTGTGTAGTCCAAAAGCCAAGAGTCATAGAGTATCCAAAAAACAAAGATCTTTTAATAAATAAATCAACAAAGAATCTGACATACAGAGAGTAACTGAACACACATCTAAACATTAACGATAACGGACGAAGACTGAAACACAGGGGGCAACTTAAGAAGGGCCGACAATAGACGTAATTGAGCTAGACACACCTGAACAAAATCACAAATTAACAGAACTAGGCCACAAGAGGAAAATACAGAGCACATGGAGAAACACAACATAACTGCACATGTAACATATTGCCCCCTCCCGGATAGGCGTGTCCCACGCCAAAAATAACAACAGAGGAGGGTGGTTCTGTAGGACGGCGGGTTCTGTAGGACGGCGTGGAGCAAGGGAGAAAAACAAAAAACAAAAAGGAGTTCCATAGTCCACGGGGGTGCAGAAGGTGGAAGGAGCTAGTGCAGAGCCAGGAGCAGGAGGAGACAGATGGCGGTCCAAAGAACCTTAAAGCAGAGGCCCCAGGGCGGAGTTGACGGTAGGAGGAGACATGGAGGAGGAATGGCTGATGACTCCAGAGGGCCGACAGACGGATCTGATGCCAATAGCATGAGAGTCAATGGTGGAGCCGAGCATACGGAGCGCTGGGGTGACACCGAGGATCTGGAGGGCCACGGCATAGCTGCAGACTCAGGTGACTGAAGCAGAGGAGGGGATCCAGATGACCGCTGCAGAGCCGGAGCGACTGAGGACGATGGAGGAGCCGGAGGGAAGGAGGAGCATGTCCCAAAGGTGCTGACAGCTAGTGAGCCGATAGGTTGACAGGGTCCAGTGGAGATGAGGCAACAGAACAGACTGGTATTAGAGGAGGTGGGAGAGGGAGGCTGGGAGGGAACACAGAAGAATCAGAGCTGTATGGAAACAGCGGGGAAACAGGAGATTCACAGGAGCTGGGCACAACCTCTCCAGTCAATCATTTCTGCTTCAAGAACCCCCAAACGTTCCTCATAATAAGAACCTGAGTCCCTTTTCCTCTCACCCTAAGCGGTGGGAGTGTGGGCAAGGCTTTCCTCCAGATCCACTAAAACACCCTCTGTGACGGATGTTGCTGCCGTCTCACCTGGCCAAAGATGCGGAGCGGAATCCACAGAGAACTGGATAAGTCCCTTCAGCATGGGCTCGTTGAAGCACTCGGGCACCGCGGGCTCGGTGAAGCGCTCTGGTTCGTTGACGCGCTCGGGCAGCGCAGGGCAGATACGCTCTTTCTGTGCATTTTTATGTGGTGCGGTTGTGGGAAGAAGTTTTCTTGGTGCAGGAATCAAGCGGTGAACTAGGTCACAAGAGGAAAATAAAGAGCACATGGAGAAACACAACATAACTGCAAATGTAACAATTTTATGCATGAATATTATGGCAGAATTTTCTTATAATTTTCCTTCTTATGTGGTGCACAAAATATATTGGCAACACTTTAGGAAAGGTAACACTTGGTAACTATTAACTCAATAAATTCTTAATTTGCTGCTTAATAATAGTTAGTAAGGTGGTTGTTAAGTTTAGGTATAGGGTAGGATTAGGGATGTAGAATAAGGAATTAATATGTGCTTAATTAGCACTTATAAATGGGTAATTTTCTAGTAATAAGCAACTTGGTGTAATTAACCACGTAACCACGTTTTCTCTCTCTCTCCTGCACTGCCACCCTCTCACTATATCGTCATACAGATCGACCCGAATATAATTTAAAACACATAAAGGATAAAAACAAATAATTTGAACTCTCCATTTTTGCGTGGAAATGTTTGTTAAACAGAGAAGCGGACAACCAACTCTGCTTGAAACCAAGGTTTGAATGACGCGCTGGCGCACATACCAAACCCGCCTTCGGAGCTACGTCATCATCAGTTAACGTGATCATCAAAGGGGCGTTATCACGTAAACTGCTTCTTCTTTTGCTTTACGGCCGAATGTTATCATGTCAAATCCGGGGCATACTGACACCTACTGTACTGAAGTATGTAGTACATATTATAGCTTCAATATATACTCATACGTATGTTTTATACCTGAGAAACGAGTTACATGCTTCTTTCTACAAACGTTGTATAGTTTTTATAACTACATAGAAGTCTGTTCAGACACCTGATCAGACATATCAGACAAACATTACATATGGATGGCGTACGAACCTTCAAATAAATGATGCACACACCATTCCCCTGAGCGAACCAAAGCAAATTTATGAATGTTGTAAATGAAACTAATGTAGTGATGAAATTTTTTTGTATCGTTATCGTCAGTTAAATGTTCCTATTTATTTTTCTCACAAAACCTAAAACACAAAGAAGCCGCTGTAACATTCACATCGGAAAAGTTTTTTAATTTCGTGACGTCTACTTTTTGAATGATACAGAAGCGTTCTCACTTTGGGGTGATATTTGGCGGATAACGGATCTACTTTATATATTTAATTTTAGATTCTCATACAATTTTATTTTAAACCGCTATTACCAGCATATCATTAAATAAAACACTGAGGACCAAAATCCTACCCTATATTAATTAGCATATACCTCATAGAGTTAGCTTTGAATATCAGACGTCCTGCGTCAGGTAAGACAGACCATAATGTTGATGTGACTGATTGACTTCTGGGTGCCTGAAGAATTCATCTGCAACCACACCAGGAGACAACATTCTAAAACATTAATGTAAAACATTTGATCATTAACATTGACTTTAGGGTACATCATTTTCAACTATCTAATGCGTGCACCGGTAATCACCAATATTTTTATTGAGTGATTGATTGACTGATTATAGTGCCGTTAAGATTCTAAACAAGTTGAGCTGTGGTTATCATGTGGGAGAGGCACAGTAGGTTGAACTTTGCCATGCATTGTGTCCTAATTACATTACCTCGTTCTCTCTCGCCCTGTGTAAAACAGTGAATTTGATTCAGTTGCTATTTCTCAGTCTGGGGCAAAAAGCAAAAGATTATAGCCTATTAAGCTCATAGGGGCTTAGTCTAGCCAAGCTACCTTGCTACCCGCCTTCTGGGAGGTGGGCTTAACCTGCGTCTATCAGATGCCTATGTATACTACTAGACAAATCTACAACCAATCAGACCACTTAATCCGATGACGTATGCGTAGCGGCAGAACCTGAAGCCACCATAACCAGTTACCATTTTTTTGGGAACTGAAATGCTCTAAGATGGCAGCTTGGCCAGACTAACTTTGCTCGCGAAAAGAATGAAGCGTCAAAGGAAGCAAGGGCGGGCCCAGGCTAAAAAGATTATCCATTGACTGTGATTGAGAATTAGCCAAGCCCAACCCAAACAGCATTCAGCTAGAACTCTCGATCTCTCTTTGTCTTGTTTTCCTCACACCTCACACTCAATCTCTCGCTCTCTTTATCTTACAGCCTGTCTCGTTTTTCTCCGCCTCTTCTGGTCTGATGGCTGTCATTACACTCGTTATGCTCCTCTCGAACTCCTCACTCAGCTCTCTGTGCTGTGTCTGACAGAACGTCTCAGACCGCTGCCATGACTGATATCACCCTGCCGCTTGTTTCTCCGTTGGCTGATCTCATCCCTCTTTCCCTCTCTTTTTCGTTTACTCTTCACACGCACTGCACTGAATAGTCTGTGCTTAGCCTCATCTAAAGACTATCGCAATCACCATCTTTCTCTCTCCGTTCTGGAACTGATTGGCTTGACAGCTCTATTATGAAGAGAAGGATGTGATTGCGGTCCGAACACGCTTCTCTCATGGACGCACTGTTTCCTGTTCACGACTGTCAAAGCTTTGCTGGGAAACAGAGGTTGCTACACCAGTCTGCAGGCCGGATGGAGTGTGGCGAGATGGAGAGAGTGAGAGAAAGCGCTCGCTTGGATGCTTTCCACATCCTGAGCGCCCTGTAGGGAAGATTACAGCAAGTCTTTTTGATTCTTTGTTCGTGTATTCAGAAAAATCTTTGTAATTTAGCTTCACACATTAGCAATCACAATGTGCGACTTAATTGAGTCAGATAAAATTAAAGGATAAGTGTATCCAAAAGCATTTATTCACCCTCATGTCTGTCCAAATCTGTACAACTTACTTTATGTTTTTTTTTTCCATTCCCCTGAAGCAGTTCCAGTGCAGTATTACATTATTTAATCTGCTGGAACATATAAAAAGCTATGTTGTTTAGGTAAGACACTACAGACACTAATTTTGAGATTTTGAGCTGTTTGGCTTTTCACATTTCTTGTATTTATGTTATTATTGTCTATTTACATATACATTTTTTTTATTAAAGTACATTATTATTTAAGAGAGGTTAACTTATATTAAGCATTTGCCTGATTTTATAAAAAAGATATTCCTAAAAAAGTAGTTTATTATTATTATATTTATTTTTTATGAGTTTGCTGTTTAGAGTATTTTCTTTGTTATACTGATTATGTCTCTAATAAATGTCTTCATTAAATTAAAATGTCTCTAAAAAAACAATTAGATTTTAAACTTTGCTTTATACAGTGTTCAGATATCTGTTATGATTCTGCATATTTAATTAGACAATGTCCTATTTGTGTGTTTAAACATAACATTTAAGAAAATTTATTTTACAAACATGACTGCAATTCTTAAATTAATTGATGATCTGGGGTTATCTATTACATATATATATATATATATATATATATATACATATCCAATTTACCTTGGCTGTCTAGCTTTATTAATGTACTGGCCACTGTTTTCCATGCAGTTATGAATAATGAATGAGAACTGGAGCATCAAAAAGGACCATAAAAGTATAAAAGCTGTCCATATGGCACCATATTTCAAATCTTCTTAAGTCTAGAATAGCTTTGTGTGAGGAACAGGCTGAAATTGAATTTGTCAGCGAAAAACGTTTTTGATAAGAGAGTTATTTGCTGAAGCTAAATATAAAAGAGTTTTTTAAGCTATTTAAAACACTACAATGAGCATTGTAGCAACTATGGTGGTATAGCTCTCTATTGATTGAAGTCACTTTTCAGTATAAGGAGTGGAGTGCCATATAGAATGGTGCATGATGTCCTTACGATCAACAACCAGCGGGTATGACCATATTACACGACAAAGTGTGTGTGTTTGTGTGTGTGTCAAGTATTCAAAATGATAATTAAAGGTGAGTCCCCCTTTTTTAATTTGTTTTTAATTAATCCTCCTGCACTGCACATCCATCAGTGAAAGTCAAAGTGCAGCGCAAACACATTTCCTCTTCCCGACCCACTGATCTAAAACAAATAACAAAATCAACAGCTGAGTCCTCACAACAAATTACCATCAAATATTCACAGAATAAAAGACACAGGCATAGCTACACTAAATCTGCTAAAAGTGCAATCCTTGGGTTAAAGGCCACATTACTGTTATTCAGACTAAATGTTTTTAAGTTCAATTATTTTAAGGAATATGTTGGACTCATAATTAAACTCATTTATTCACCCGCCATTCAAAACCTGCATGATTTTCTTTTTTTCTGTTAAACACAAAAGCAGATGTTAGGCAGGAGGTTGATGCAGCTCTTTTATATACAATGAAAGTATACAGCAATCACAGGCTGTCAAGCGCTAAAAAGGACCAAAAAAAAAAAAAAAAAAGAGCAGCAAGGTACATAAAAAGGAGATGTTAAGCTATTCCAAGTCTGTTTCATATTTTGTGAGGGGAAAAAGAAAGAAATTCAAATCTATATTCACCAGCTGCAATGTGATCTCATGACAATTCGTATGCATTTTACGTAAAATGTTAGCTATATTATAGTATATATATATCCTATATATAATATTTTAGCTTTTAACGTACAAAACTGACATGTTGACTAAACCTGAAAATGGATCCTGATTAATATTGAAATCGTAGCATGAATTTTTATTATTTTTGTGTTTTTTTTGTTGTCATATCAATGATCTTGTATGCAACTGCATTATTAATCTGTTTAACATTACTTTATATGAAATGATAACATTTTATTCAGCTCTGTGATTTCTCCTGCTAGTTCATTTCCAAGAATAGGCACTTATAATGACTTCATTTTAAACCCTTAAAATCAATTAAATTTCTGCAGTAGTTACTTGTCATTTAATGTTTAAGTGCTATGGGCGCTAAAAGGGGAATTTTTTCTGACATGCTGTGAATACACAAAAAATGCAACAATTACAAAATGAAGTCATTTTATTCATGCATGGTAATCCTATTCTTTCGCATCCCTGTGAGGAACACACCCAAATCATACCTACTGTATCTGGAGCAGCAAGAGAAGACTTGATCATAAACAGCAAAGCCTGTGCATTGACATTTGTGCAATACATAAATGATTGTAATTACATGGTTCTGTCTGTCATGCTTTTCTTGCAACTGTACAGAGAGGAAAATTGTTATATTTTGGTCAGCTGCATTTTATATCCTTTTATATTCTCTTAAAAATTGGTAGTTTTAGGTTTGGGGGTAGGTTAAGGATATTAAAAAAAATCTCAATCGCTTATTAATAAAATGATAGAAGTGCATATTTTCTATAAAATAGCTAGATTTAGATTTGGTCTATAGTTTAAGGGTTCTAAAAATCAATATTGCTTATTGAACAAACAATAAAAATGCACTAAAATCAACTATTTTACATACTTGAACAAAAAATACGTAGCCATTTGTACGTTTTAATGTAAAAAAAAAAAGTCTAAATTGTATGTTTTAGCCAAAGTAGGTTTACAGATTGTTCAGTTGAAAAACAATTTTCAGTAGATAAAAAGTCAAGAACAGTCGTAAAAGTTGTGAAAATGATTTAGGACCTTTATGCAGTGCTTGCCCTCGTAAACACTATAAATCCGTCCCTCACAGACTTGTTTTCATGAGCATTACACTCATTATGGCATTTAACCTGAAACGTGTTTGTCAGCATGTGCATGAAAGACCTCATCCATTGGAAAGATTTAAACATCTTGCATAGGGAAATCATACATTTTGTACCATAACTGTTCGACAAAACCATCACCTATCTGTTGTTTCAACATCCAACAAGGATATATTGAAGGTTTAAGCAACATATCTTTAATGGTATGGGATATCAGTGATGGCTAATTATTAACATAATCATTTAATTGAAAGTTTAAAACCTCTTTTGTTTATTTAGTTATATTGATTAGCAAGTAATGATTGTAATATGTAAAGATCGAGGCTGTGACGGCTGGTGTCTGCTGTCTTGAGGATTATGTTCAGTAATATATCTCGCTGAAATGACTTCAGTCTGTTTGCAGAGTGTGAAATCTCTCTGCAAATACGTCTCAAATAAAACAAGCACTTTAGCGCTGTCTGATTAATCTCTGATTCAAAACCACAGTTCTTTAGGAGAAATGACCACACAAATACAGTGCATGTTGCTAAAACACTCATAACTAGAATGAAAATGCAAAACAATGCATTAATAAAATAAAATTCAATTAAAAATGGAACAGAGAAAACAGCAGGAGCAGCTATAACCAAACAACAAGTTATTACTGTTGTGTGAAATGCTAAATAATAAAAAAAAATTCTAAAAAAAAAACTAAATTACAAAATATCAAAAAGGATTTAAAAAAATGTAACAGACCAGAGCAGACAGCAAAGTAGACTTAAATACAACTTAATGACACATATTCCCAATATAAACATGCAAAAGAAAATAAAACTACATGACACATATCATTGTGGATTTACAAAAATATTTAAAATTAAATAAAACAAAAAAAATTAAAATGAAAAACAGGCCAGCGAATACTACTTCTAAATAAACTGACAAAATAACAGAAATAAATGAGATATGCAATGACATTTATAAAGCATTATAGACAAAACAAGAGCAAAAACTATACACTATACATCATTGTCACAAAAAATATCATATGCATGTACAATATTTTCTCTTCAATTATCAACATAAAATATTGTGGAGTCACTATCAAGGTTAAACTTAATAGGCAGATACTTAATAATGCTTGTACACACACAGACAGAAACATAACAAAAAAGGTGTCCATTTACATGCTTTATTTGACAAGAATCAAGGCCTTCTAACCAGCACTGTCCTTCAATACAAAACAAGGTCACTAACACACAAGCAGACACACACAGACACTCAGTCTCTTTGAAGAGATGCAAGTAGCAGACAGGCCTTTCTTGCGAACCCTTTTGCGTGGGTCTCCGTTTCCTAGGCTACTTATTAGAATAAATCCATTTTCATTCTCTCCTCTGCCAGGCAATTAGCCACCTCTCCCTCTCATCAGTCAAAGAGTCAAGCACTGGCACCTGGAAGGTGTGTCTCGTTTTTATCTCTTTTGCTTTCTTTCTCTTCCTGTCCCTCTTTTATTCTCCTTCCTCTTCTTTTCGGCTCAGCTCTCTCCCTCTTCCTCTCTTTCTCTGTGTGTTTTGAAGCAAGGCCCATTTATCTTCCTCAGACAGAGAGAGTGACGTGTAGCCTGGCAGCTTTGGCCTTGGTGAAGAACTCAAGTGCCTCACCTTCTCTCACCCCATCTAAAGATGAGCCTCTCTCACACATACACACACACACACACACACACACACACACACACGCACACACACAAACTCTAACAGTCATTCTCACATGCACAAATTTTTGTCTTCAGTGTTGAACTTTGTATGCAGTAGAGTATTTTTAGATTTTAATGAGTTGCATGAACAGTAAAAATTGCAAATTTGTCTTGCAGGAGATCTACTATATATATCTAAAATAAACTTTAAATAAATAAACTTTGTATAAAGTATATATATATATATATAGTTTATACATATTATATATGTCATGATCAGTGCTATTTTTTAAAACTGTGAATTTCTTATAATTATTCAATTTTTAGTTTTCATTATAATTTAGAATTTTTATTTTATTTTCAGTGTTTTAGTTATTTGTTAACTAGAGGATTTTAAGAAGAGAGGGATGTTTCCATAGTTCATAACTATTGGCAAAAGTCAATTCTTTTTGGCATGTTCACTGGGAACTAGGAATGGCTTAAATACACAAGGGGAGATGCAGGACAGGTGAGGAACACAGGTGGCAAGGATAAACTAATTAACTTAACAAGAACAGGAACAAGACCATAAAAGGACACACAGGAAATCATCAACGAAACCAAAGACATAGAACTAGTGACATAAAACACAGACAAGGGCGTGACATTTCGCCCTCCTCCGAGAGGCGCGTCCTCATGCAAATCTCAAATCCCCTCCCTACCCACCCCTTCTTGGGAAGGTTAGCTGACCATAAGGGCGTGTCATGTGGGTGTCCATAGGAGGGCCCGGAACTTAAGGAGCGCTCTTGTTGCGCGGGCTCAGGGACTGGAATCGGGATTGGCTCTCCTGGCCATAAAAAAGGGACTTGAAGCGGGATTGCCTCTCCTGGCAGAGACTCTGGAACTGGGATCGGCTCTTCTGGCCATAATACAGTGACTGGAAACGGGATCGGCTCTCCTGGCCGAGACTCTGGAACTGGAATCGGGATCGGCAGTCCTGGCCGAGACTCTGGAACTGTGATTGGGATCGGCACCCCCAGGCTGAGACCCTGGAACTGTGACTGGGATCGGCACTCCTGTACGTAATCTAGTGGGTGGAATCGGGATCGGCACTCCTGCCCGAGACTCTGGAACTGTGACTGGTATTGGAATTCCTGGACGTAATCTAGGGGCAGAAATCTGAATTAGCACTCCTGCCCAGGATTCTGGAACCGTGACTGGGATCGGCACCCTTGGCCGAGTCTCTGGAACTGTGACTGGGATCGGCACCCCTGGCCGTAACTCTGGAACCAGATTCGGGATCGGCACCACCAGCTGAAACTCTGGGACTGGACTCGGAGTGACAGATTTTAAAATTAAGTCAAGTATAGACTTTATTTATAGCTCTTTTAAACAATAGATTGTTTTAAAGAAGCTTTTACAGTATTAAACAAGTACATACTGTGTCGATATTGCAACAATACAATAGTAAATACTTAAAGAGTTAGTTCACCCAAAAATTCTGTCATTTCTCTCCCTCATGTCAGTCATGATATTCTTATTTCAAACAGAAAACAAGATTATTTTGCTTACCCTATTGGCAGATTATTTTGCTTGTTTCAAGTAAAAACTTAATTTTAATTTCCCCTTTTTTTTTTTTTTAAACAAGATAGTAATTGTTTCTTGTCTAGAAAATCCTTCTTGATTTGAGAATGTTTAGATATTTTGGCTGGAAATAAGACAAAAAATATAATCTTAAGAAGCTTTTTTTGCAGTGATATTAGCCATGTCTTAAAAAAGCCTTAATTTAATGCTTGTTTCTTCTGGTTTGATAGTGGTGAACAGCCATCAGCAAATCTGCTGGTGAAGTAGGTTAACCTGGTTAACTATCCAGGTGTAAACCAAGAACATAGTGTTCAGTCTTTCAGCCGAGATGATATACAATGCTAAGGCTGAGCTGTCCATGAGATTTCATTTCAAACCCAAAGCTTAATATAATAGTTTAATTTAATTAATCCATGCAATAATTGAATCACCTCACAGCATCTGTCCGCCAGCTGACCATTACTTTCTTTCTCTTCTCAAATTCTCATAAAATGAAAGATTGCCTTGGCAACTGGCCTTTCCATGTTTGAACTTTCATCTGAAAGACAGTGTGGTTAAAATCTATTGAAATTAACATACCTGCTGGAGTTCTAGTTCCCGTTTCCTCCTCTTCCTCTAATAATTTCCCGTCCTCTCCCTATCCTACAAGCCCTGTGAGGAAAAAGTGACAAATGTTATTAAAAAAAGACACCAAACTAATAAAATATTTTTTTTTTGCTTTTTACCTGCAAAGGAGAAAGTGCAGTCTTGTGATTTTTCTTTCTTCCATAAAATATATTTTCCACCCACATGTAGCTGTGAGTCTTATGAATTTCGCTGCTCTTCTTTGCCACTGCCTACGGCCACATAAAATTGTGTTCAACGATTTGTTAAATATCCATTTTCAGTGGATGCAATAAAACCTGTGGCCTGCTCTGGATAAAAAAAAAAAAAAAAAGAATCGTCCTTGAGTTTCAGCTGTTAGGGCTCATCGAAGCTGTTTGAGCTCAACAGAGGGAAAACGACAGAGATGCTAATGAAATGTCCCGTGAGGTCATTATATTAAAATCAATAATGCCTCATTTCCATGGTAAAGTTGCTGCCTGTCTGGAAAAAATTAGTTGTGTTGTCTGTGCCGATGGGGGAAAAGATAAAAGCCTCCATTGAGAGGCTTGTGCATTGAAGAGCTCTTTCACAACACAACGGAAAACAATCGTACCACCTTTCAGAAGGATGCCGTGTTTGTGGTGCATGCGTAACAAAAGACACACTAGCCACAAATGTCAGCCGGGTTTTTTATAAGAGCCGTACGCCACATGGATCGTGTCTGCTTCAATGCAAAGTTCTGTTGACTTAATCGCATTCAACGTGCCCTTTAGCGCTGCTTCACAAGATCCCCCAAAAGTGTTTCTCACCGCAGAAGTAAACACAACAGAAGCCTGGGTCTCCCGCTACCGAATCAGAAACCTAGGCAAGCTTTCACTACGGATAAAAGAAGAATTCTGTAGTCTATCCCGGCAGAACAGTGGAGGGTTTACATGCCACATGACTTCATTACTTCCGCACGGAGAGTCATTTTCTGCCAATATTTACCCAGATCTAATCCCATCTACAGCCTCCAGGACTAATTGGGGATGATTTTTAGGAGAGCAGACTTTCCTTGGGTGGCCAGATATTTAATGCGGCAGTTTCAACAAAATCAACCTGATTAACATTTTGCAGTCTCTTTGATTTATTAAATTCATGTGCCTCTAATCTCGCCTAATTATATGCAAAAACATGCGAGCTGGAGAAAAAGAACGAGAGAATGAATGAAGAGAGGGGTGGTGAGAAACCTGCATGCGTTGCAGGTTTTACTCATCCATGACTTATTTATAAAAAAAAAAAAAAATATGTATTTAATTTAAAAGTTAATTATTTCTATTATTTTTGTTATGACTACTGATAATGTGTGTGTGTATATATATCTAGAATAAAGAATTTTCCATGTATTCTTTTTGATATATTTTTGAATAGCACACTATCCATCCTCTCAAACATTCTTTCTCTTTCTTGCTCTCTATCTCTCACACTCACTTGTATCGCGGCAAGGCTCCAGCACGCTTTCCTCATGCGATTTACTTTCGATTAAGGGATTAAAAATCAATTATGCAGGAAGTCATGCATGGGTGTGATTACGGCGGCGCAGAACTGAGCAGTTCATCACCAAGCACTTCATCTCTACTGCATTCCACGTGAGCCCAGGAGTCATCGCAGACATTTACCCAGCATTCCAACTACCTTAGCTGTTTACACCAGACACGTGCATGTAAATGCAAGAAATTCAATATATATAGCCACAGAATAAATAGCCACAGAAGTGGCTAATACAGTTTAGAGAGCCCTGCAGGGACTCAGTTCCTATACTTCTAAAACTCTAAAGTAGGCTATAACTGTAATACTTTGCTGGAGATCTGAATGTATGTAACAACATTTTCAAAAAGTGATATTTCACTATATCACAGGATTTGCATTTATTTAATTAGGAGAGAATAAAGACCACAAAAAAGATTTTCAAAAGTTAAGGAATTTACTGGCCAATTTATTTTCGAAAGGAAAGGATGTGATGTATGCTCTGCATTTAACTTATCCAAGTGCACACACACAACAGTGAGAAGTGAACAACGTGCACACCGTGAACACACACCCGGAGCAGTGGGCAGCCATTTTTTGGAGAGAGATGCATGGCTAAATTTAGCAAAATAGCTGAGGCGCCTGGGGAGCGGTTTGGGGAACGGTACCTTGTATTGATGCGCGGGTCGTGTATTTTTCCAACCTGCGGGGTCCCACTTTTATGAAATTATTTGGCCCGCCACAACCCGCCCTGCACCACTGTATCTATTTTTACAACCTGGATACCCGCCCCAACCCAACCTGCGGGTTACGAGACGACCCGCGCATGACTAGTGCCTGCTCAAGGGTCTCACCTCAGTCGTGGTATTGAAGGTTGAGAGAGCACTCGTTATTCACTCACAATTGTTTTAAAAGATTAGAGAGATTAGATTTTGACTCCTTTACCAATACCTTTAAGTATACAGATACAACAAAAATCTAGATTGCATCTTCATATTACAAACAACTTTCAATGAAAACTTGTTTGTCAAAATGTATTTAAAATAACATTTATTTTTGCTAAGTTTTAGTTACAGTAGCTAATCTGGTAGCCATGTGCCAAAAATACCATGGCTGTGGGTCTGAATCACAGGGAACACATGGACTGACAAAAAATTCAGGCAATGCAAGTTACTATGGTGTCTGCCAAATAAATGAATATAAACGTCTGCTATTTTGCTAACTTTAGCCATGCATCTCTCTCCAAAATATTACCATCCAAAGAGATCAGCAAGACATCAAAACTGCAAAATTACTGGCAGACAGAGTGTTTTTGACTGGCTAAAAGTGTGAGCTGCCCCCTCTTTTTTGTTGCTGTTTACAAGGTCTGTTTCTTAGCACAACTATTTCAGTACTATCTTTTAGATAATATACTCCACAAAAAAAATGCTAACAGCATTTCAAACTTTTAGGATTACATATGTACAAAACTGCTGTGGCACTGAAAAAGTTGCTAAAGAATATCACATAATCCTCCTCTTCCAATGTGCAGGGGATTGTGGGTAACATTTGCAAAAACTTCAAAACTCTACCAGAAAGAGTACACCATCTGGGCACCTTTGGCATAGCATTTTCAACAAAGTATAATTTGGGGCGCACTAATCTCCCCAACTATTTGTACAGAGCGTATATGAATTGTGATGGAGCCAGTGCTGATGGCAGGTGAAACAGTAGGTCATGTGACTTTATCATAGCCGCTTCCTGCTCTGTCAGTTTGGATCCGTATCGATGGTTTGTTTTATTTTAACAAGCTGTCTTTGGTTTCTGAGCATGGTACAGGTAAATGTCAGACCCTGAGAGCGGTCATAAAGTAAAAAGAGATTTGGCTCTTAACCGGAAATGTTCAGAGGTCATAATCTTGTTTGCCTGGGGACGGCCGCAGTGCGGACAGCTCTGAGATGTATTTTAGAGCCGGGCAAATTCCACCTGTCAGGATTATTGATTTGCCAATACATGTGAAAGGGGTCAGAGAAGCCCCTGCGATAGAAATGGGTTTAACTTTACACTGCGGACAGAAGAAGGTTCTTTCCACTGTCACTGGGAATAATGTGCTCTCGCAACGTCTTGTTAGAGAATTTGTATATGAAGATTTTTATATCGTGTCCGCCAGCTGCCTGGACATGAAATGAGAAGCATCTGTCATCAGAGAGAAAAGTGCTGAAATAGCAAAACACACACACACACACACACACACACACACATTCGCTTTAATATATTCTTCTTAAAGACCTTCATTAATGTCTAGTATTCCTCATACAAGAAATGCATCACATCAGACAGTGTGCATATAAATAGAATACAGGACAGTCATAATCGAGACAAGGAAACCTTGCATCCAGGAAATTTAGATGTTTCCTGAAACCTGCCAAAGCCCCAAATCTCATTAAATAAAAGGACCATCTGTTTCTCATGGCCAGTTGCTTTTTGAGAGCTTTGAATGATGCCGAAAACATAAATCACACTTTAAGCGCGGATTGTACCAGAAGGTGAATATATGCTTTTTGTAATAACTTTTCCCAGAGCAATAAACAGGACACATATCAGCAACACGGAAGGAG
Source organism: Enteromius thamalakanensis (assembly GCA_032357475.1). Taxonomy (NCBI): domain Eukaryota; kingdom Metazoa; phylum Chordata; class Actinopteri; order Cypriniformes; family Cyprinidae; genus Enteromius; species Enteromius thamalakanensis. The sequence goes on along the minus strand of JAUCMT010000047.1, from coordinate 19,107,300 downwards.
AGAGAAAGAGAGGTTTAAACAACATTACCTGATGTCAGACGCCCCAAAGCTCATCATTCTGTCACGACTGTGCTTGTCTTCATATGACTTTATGAACTGAAAATTGAAGATTTCAGCCTGGAGACTACTGGCATGAGGTTTATCTCACTTTGAACTTCATCTGACCATGAACTGGGCACTTAGAAGGAAAGATTTATCTAACCAGAATGTAAAACAAGCTCTTTGAAGACATGGAAAAAGTTGGAAAGGTGGAAAAAGTGGATTGGCTTTGTGGTTATAATTTCCGCCCATCCACAGGCAATAAATACTAACTGCCTCAAACTGAAGTTATCTTTCAAGGTCTTTGCAAACATCGTCAAATCCAATAACTGGTTCGTCCTCTGAAGCATTAATTGTAGCTGCAGAGCACCTAATAAATACATATACAGTACAGAAGCCAATCAAAATTAATGTCAATTTAATGCCCATGACCACTGTCACGGTATTATTCAAACCAAAAACATCATCTGACCAAATGAATTGTAATTGTGTAATTTTGTTTATAGAGAAGTGTATTTAATTTGTTGTCTATGAGTTAAACATATTTTAAATTATATATTGATATACAGTGGGTATGGAAAGAATTCAGACCCCCTTAAATGTTTCACTCTTTGTTATATTGCAGCCATTTGCTAAAATAATTTACTTTTTTTTTCATTAATGTACACACAGCACCCCATATTGACAGAAAAACACAAAACTGTTGTATTCAATACAATGAGACCCTGTTGTGAAACTCGTATAATTAACTCTGCTGTCCATTTCTTCTGATAATCCTTGAGATGCTTCTACACCTTCATTTGAGTCCAGCTGATTGGACTTGATTAGCAAAGCCACACACCTGTCTATATACAGTAAGACCTTACAGCTTACAATGCATGTCAAAGCAGATGAGAATCATGAGGTCAAAGGATCTGCCTGAAGAGCTCAGATACAGAATTGTGGCAAGGCACAGATCTGGCCAAGGTTACAAAAATATTTCTGCTGCACTTAATGGTCCTAAGACCACAGTGGCCTCCATAATACTTAAATGGAAGACATTTGGTACGACCAGAGCCCTACCTAAAGCTGGCCGTCCAGCCAAACTGAGCTATCAAGGGAGAAGAGCCTTGCTGACAGAGGTAAAGAAGAACCCAAAGATGACTGTGGCTGAGCTCCAGAGATGCAGTCGGGATATACTATATTTATTTTGTTAGCACACATTGCTATTTTTGTGGTCAACAATTAATTTAAAAAAAAGGTAGTTTGCCTTCATAATCAATCCAAACGTCCACCACAGAGTGAATGTGAATAGAGTGATGTTTCATATAATGAAATGTGCAATAAGTGAACTCAGACACCACTCCTGATAAGTCCCAGATGATAAAAAACTTTGGTTTTTAATAAGAACTCAAACCATATAATAGATACAGCTTAAATCAAACCTGTATATTTTATATATTGCATGTTCTTTTCCCTCTGCTGTTCATAAAACAGCATCGATTTAAAACAGAAAAAAACTTCAGCGGCCTGTCTGAACTAAGCCATTGTGTCCTTCAGCAACACACTGCATACTTTAGCATACTGAACGTCACTTTGTACTTGATGTCAGACAGTGATGACTACAGTGTTACGTAGGCTGTGCAGTTCAGTGTGTGATTGAAAATCCATTGGGTACAAGAGAAACTGTTTGTATTTACATAAACAGAACAAATCATGTGGCAAGTGTACACTAAACGCCCACATACAGTACACGCGACTAGCCGTCACCGATGCGTCCTAAAGCATCACACACAGAGCTGCATGGGACGGCTGAGTTATTTGTTATAATTCAGCTGTAATTTCAGAATTTTCAAATTTCGGAAGAGATTTATAAGTCCGGAGGGAGAGAGCATCAATCTTCTGCTGGCTTTAGCCGTGTGCTGTCACAAGATAGATGCTCTCAGCAGCCCCCCGACACCACAGAGCGGTCATATCGGCCTCCGTCAAGCCTGGCTGACCACTGCTTCCCCAACACAACCTCTAGCACTTAAAACCCACATCCTCAGCTCCCATCCACATGCCCACCCTGAAGCAGGGAGGCTTTTTATGCATGCTATTTTCTTGCACTTGCACACGGAGCTGTGCAGGGGTCCGTATTTAAGGTTGTCATGCTGATAAATGGCTGTTTCAGATTAATTTGTCTTTTAATGTTAAAATTTTTGCTTTTCCAAATGAACCCAATGACTAATTCTCGTTAGGCATGTGCCATTTGCTCTGCAATTATACAGAACCACAAGGGAACCACTGGAATTGAATGCTAAAATGTTAGATTTAAGACTAGCAGAGTCACAACACGTGACGTCCAAGTGAGAAATCAATGTGATGTGAGATTTTCTGTTTTGTAGAGTGGATAAGAAACTTTTTTGTGCACATCTTAAATGACACCATTCAGAATTCTATAATATATTAATTCCATATTATATATTATATAGATTCAAATTGAAATTCCTGAATCAAAATTTAAACTGTGATTCAAATCTGAATGTGTTAATGTTTTTTTTTCTACTTGGAAAAGCATGGTGTTTTAAGACTAACTTCAGACAAACAAATGTTGGCTTAACAAACCATTCTGGAATTTAAAATATACTGAGAAGGTTTATAGGCGGATAGGTATATAAATAAAAGTAATCAATTATTTGAATTCAGTCACAGTGGTCACAGGGCACTTGAAAAGATGTCTATTTGGGTCCTATGAAGCTTTCATGCAGCGAGGGTAAGCTTGCCTCCTTGACTTTTTTGCATTTGTGTGTGCTTCTGTGTGTTTCCAAAGCTCACAAAATGGCGCTTCCGTCTAATGTTGAGTTCTCAAAGAAGCCATTCAGCTCCCGCCTGGTCACACAAATGCAAACACACACGGTTCCAGGTTTTCAATGGATTTATGAGCCATTGAGCAATAGAGTAAGAGGGATTTCTGGGTGACAAAACACAAATTGGATGTTATTGCTCTGTCCTTCCAGTACTGGTTTTCAGTCAGCTTTTCCATATGCCACATCTACTGTTTCGTGGATAAGAGCTCTTCAAATTAATACATGAGATGTTTCAGCCCAACACACAGACACACACACGCACACACACACACACACACACACATACATATTGCATGCAGCAGGTAAATGGACTGAGTGATAGAGGATCAATCTCATAAACATGTCATGCTATTAGAGATGGCTCAAGCATTTATTTATGCTAATGATTACTGTAGTAGACAGTAACTAAATCATTGTGGTGGGGCAGTGGTCAAAGCTCTCTTGTAGGAAAGAAAAATCACTATATAATACCTTACTTTAATATAAATACTTAATATAATACTACTCAAAAAGATCACAATAGTCTCACACGTGTTTAGGGTTCTAGAAATGATCTAAACATTATTTTAAGTTTTGCCAAGTAAAAACAACATTGATAACAATGAGTGTTTCTTGTGCAGCAAAATAGCCATTTACAATGATTAATGACACGTCACGTGACACTGAAAGGTTATTGCTGATGAAAATTCAGCTTTGCATCACAGGAATACATTGCATTTTAAAATATATTTAAATAGCATTCATTTGTAAAAATTTTAGTATTAGTATTGCTATTGCTGTATTTTTGAGTTTTATATGTACATGGTTCCTATAAATAGCATAAACTCTGAATTATGTATAGATCATAGTGTAGCATAAAGTTTCAAAAAAGCAATTTAAGGACTCTTACATTCGCTTACTGCTCCACTATTTTGTCTTCTCTCTCTGTTTTTCCACATCTCTGTCCACAAGCTTTGGTTAAAAAAAGCAGAATTTCCATACTCATGGCGGGTTTAATTTTAATTCAGTGTCTTGATGATGGGTGTGCAGCAGTTATGGCCTCAGGTATAAATGTATCTCAGTCCGTCTGTAATAGACTTTAATTATCCATTCACTCCTCCTGTGACGTTTAATAGAAGCCAGGCAACATGCTGGCAGAAGTCGTCGCTGGCTTAGACGAATGACGAGAGTGACAGGCCTGACAGAGATCGGTGAAGGTTTTACTGCGGCCCACACTCACAGACCCCTGTTTACAGTACACCGCCAAAAGAAGCTCCGCTCACACACACACGCACACACACACACACACACTATGAATAGTAACCACTAGCTGACCTTGCGGTTCTTTTAGTCTGAGATAATTTATACAAATGTAAGCATTCTCTCTTCTTCTCTGCGTTTGGACTGGCTCAGGCATTTCTTAAAGGTGGAGAGGTCTTGCTTCAAGATATCCACCGTGAGAGTTGGAGAAATCAGACTGCTTTTGTCCTTGGGGAGTCAGGCGTGTTTTCAAAGGGCAGGGTGTGTATGTGTGTTAGAGAGAGAGAGTTTAACATGGCAGTGAGGGCATTATCTAAACTGAAATTAAAGATTTGCCTTGGTTCACTGCCTTTGTGCATTTCACAGGGGAGGTGGAGAGCGATTTTAATGAAAATGTACGTATGCCTGCACCAAGGCTTCACACTGCACCAGTAATGAAGCTCCGGCAATGAGCCCAAAGGGGGTAAAAACAGGAATATGTTTTTCTGCGAGAGTAAACAAATTTGCTAAACACTGACATCGGCGAGCACGACACTGTTTGGCTTTACCAATAAAAGCTAATGGCGTGATGCTTAAAATCACAGTCCTTTCTAAAGTAATTGATTCATGTACATGAAAAAAAAAGCAAAAAAAAAAAAACGTGTTTGTGAGAAGATGAACGATTTCAGGACAATTTACTTTTAGTGCTGTTTCAGAGTGTCGTTCAAAAGAATAAATGGATGAAACGGAGTACGGCAGAAGGAGAGAGAGCGACCAGAGTGGTGTCCCATGAAAGCTAAATGCTAATAGCGTTTCTTTTCACAGAGTATTACTAAAACCCCTCATTCTCAGCTGCTGAAATATTCATGTTGCATGGTTCTCACGGGTCGGTAAGTAGTGTATTTTCACAGGCGCTCACCGGAATGTGGGTTAGAGTCGTTGTAGTGCTGACATGAGCGGAGGTAATGACGTGGCAGGGGGGTCGATGGGTGAATGTTTGTCGTAAACTGATACTCAAGAGCTCTTACTATCCTTCCATCTGTTTCTCTTTGTGCACTGCTGGTGGTTGCTGCACATCTGCTTAATGCAATATTTACACATTTAAAAAAGGTTGAAAAATTAATGAATAAATAAATAAATGAATCAGAAGCTGGAGATAAAACAGAAAAAAAAAAAAAATATATATATATATATATATATATATATTCCTTGAGAGATAATGAGAGTTGATGTTGAGCTAAAAAATTAGCTAGCTTGAGAGATGTGGAAATATTATGTTGTACTAACACAGGGTGATGCATATAATTAATGGTAGGTATTTAATTTTAAGCATTAGTGAGTCAAAATTCCAACAATAAAGTAAACCAAATAAAACATTGTAAATTATCCACTCTGTTCTACCTGTGAAGAAAATGCTACTGTGGCATAATTTTTTTACATGTATCACCTTGAAGGGTACAGCAGCTTGTCACTGGGGCAGTACAGGACTCAAATATCTTCTGAAGGGTGCATATAAGAGTAAATATGCTTTAAGGGTACATCTAACTACTCTAAGGTGCTAATATGTGCCCTTTAGTGGTAAAGTGGATATAAATCTTTGCACACTGTACACTGTAAACTCATTTAAACAAGTTTGTTTCCCAGTGGACAAAAAGCCTGTACACCTTGACTCCAGTAAATTGCTAAGCTCAAATGAAAGAGAAATCAACAAGAGTTCTCCTTTTCACCTCTCGTCCTCTCATTTTTGTTTTACAACCCCAACAGGAAGGGAGAAAATGCATGAGAATCTCTCTGCTGTTTTCATTTTTTCATTCCCAACAGCTGTTGGAGGCCCTCATTGATTAAAGAAAATAGGAAAACACACTCTTAACGCTTCAGTACTTCCACTTTATGCGCACACACACTCACAGGCACGCCGAGGCTCTCAGGATGAGGCCTAAATAATTAGTATGTAGAGAAGGCCATCGAGGGTGAAAAATCCTGCTATTCATTAATTTAGTTTTGTGTTAATGCAGGGCAAAACCCGCACACCTCCCAGCCTTCCCCACTGTTCATGTGTGTGTGTCTGTGCGTATGCACCACTGCGACTACCAACCATCACCGAAGCTGTAGGAGAGACAATTAAACTGTGAGACAGCTAGAGAGACAGGAAACTAAGAGACATACAGAAACGAGAACCCATCAGGAGAATACAATCACTACGCCACAGGCCTGTCTGTGTGAAACCACAGCTTAATCTACACTCTTCCTCTCATATATGTACACCGGATAATTATTTTCATTTGGATAAATGTAGTTTATCTCTTATGTACACTAGAGGGGAAACTATGAAATAGAACTTTGCTATAGATTTTTGAAGTGTTTTGTTCAAACAAAGACCCGCCCACTTTGCCTGAAATGGGCCTGACAGACATGTAAAGTAACCAATTACAGTTGGGAAAACTGAAATGTGTCCATTTAATTCATATAGAAGGAGTTTTACAAACTGGTAGCATCCTGTTTTTCCATGGAAATGCAAATGCTTAATTTGCAGCAAACTGGCATCTTGGAAATACCTTTATTAAGCAGCAGAATGATTGAAATCAGTGCACTCTCAATTCTGGAAAGCAAACCAATCAGATTCCAACTCGAATACCACCAGCTCTTACCATTATTGTTGTGCAATATCCATCAAAAGCTCTGTCATGCAATCTGAGAGCAAAGACCACCATAATTCACCACAGGGTGTATTTGCCCCTTGACCCCTTTACCTTTATTAGAAAGTGACAGTAAAGCAGGTGCATTTGACTGATAACATATCAGTTAATATTCCCTTATTAGAAATTTTTTATCTACGGCAGTTTTGTCCACATTTAATGCAATATTTTAGATTTACTTTACCAGAAAAAAAATATTTTGCAAAATACCTCATGTGTGACCATATGTCTTTTCCTGTTCTTGCAAGCATCATAAAAGAAGCTCTTTGCAGAACATGAATTATGAGACTATTTAAAGGACAGGTTTACAAACACGACTCCTGATAGATATACTCTACCATCTCATTTTATAGACTCGTAACCTGTAAATGGACTGTTCATTTAGTTAATGAACAGATACACATAACACAGGGCGTATTATTGGCTGTGCATAGAAATTCCTCATTAATGCAGACTCATGCACAGTTACCGTGGTAATGGGCGGTGTGCTGTTGAGATTGTCACACGTGTTAGAACGAATAATTGCTTCTCTTTACGCCAAATCACCCCAGCATGGGGAACGAAATGGCGCTTTATTAGGGGCCCAAATTTCAATCCATACTAATGTAATTGTGCAGCATATCATTAATGCGATTTTCATCCAACTCGCTCATCCGGTGAAGATATAATGTTTGATGCTACAATACACAAATATAACACACACTAGGGTCTACATGACAACTCATTATGACAAGTTTACTAGCAATACATAAGTGTAGTCGACTAGTTGTTGGGTCAGTGTTTACAGTACCTGTAGTAAATGATTGAACAGACGACGTGCAGCATCAGCAATCCTTGCTGTTTCTGGGGACTCCAACGCAGTGTTGAGCTGGTGAGAAAACAAAGTGTGCATCTCTCCATAAACTGTGCAAAAACCGTCATGTTCCACTCGGTTATAGTTTCTGTCAGCCTGTGGGCGAGACTTAATTAGTTTCAAAGCAGATAGCAAGAATTTACACTCAGATGTCTGCAGCATGATTCACACTTTACGTGCATTGTGAACACAAAGTGCTCCAGGTTATTTATTTTCACTTTTGTGTAAAACCTCTTGCATAATTAGTGCTCTGCAGTAAACATGTCTTTTTTAGGTATGCTTTTAGCATCACTGTAGTGTTTTTCCATTGGCTTTGGGATTGTTGAAAAAAAATATGCTCAGCAACCAACACAAGTTTCTAAAGTTTTATGCATTACGACAATCTTCCCAAATAAACAAAACTTTTAGGAATTTTAAAAAGCTAATTGTTAAATTATTGTACTTCATAGTACATGAAGGTTTTATGACTTCACCATCATTAAGCCTATTTCAATAAAATAAACTTTAAGGGAGATTTTATTTTATTTTGAGTTAGAATAGTTTCTAGATATATTTCTACAACTCCATAATTATGTACCTTGATGAACGTTTCACAGCAGTTTCAATGTGAAATATCCAGGGATTGACATTTAAACGCGTTTAATATGTGTCCGTGGCACATTTGTACAGGTACGATTGCAGTGTTTTTATAATGCTGCTCGAGGTACGTTTTGAGGCTATTGAGAATTCAAACATCCAGTTAGTGTCGCAAAAGATGTTGGAATGATCATGTTGGAAATATACCCTTAATCTAACCTACCCAGTAGTGTTAACTAATGTAAACACTTCTAAGTTACGAACATAACCCACGTTCCCTGAAGGAGAGAACGGAGACGTTACATATGGGATCTCACATGTGAGACCAATCGTCTTCGAATCTTTTGGAAAAGGCCAATGAATTTTGGCGTGTAATAATTACAGCCAGGTGCACACCTTATCACAGCGTGAGTATAAGAGGGCACGGCTGGATTGCACACGCAGGTTTTCGCTGAAGAGCCGAGTCGGCGTCAGCGTGACCCAGGGTCATGGCAGAAAGATGTAACGTCTACGTACCCTCCTTCAGGGAATATGGGTTACGTTCGTAACCTAGACGTTACCCTTTCAGTCGAAGCACTTCGACATTACATATGGGAAGAGACCCATGGGAAAGGCCACGACCCTGAGGCCGCGTTACGCAGAGACACTGGTGCAGGCAGGCGGGCAAGCGTGTCGACAAGAGAGAGCAGACAAAGAGCTGCTGAGACTGTCTGAAGCTCCGAGTGCGGTTAGTGTAGAGGCGCAGGGCGCGTACTGGACTCATCTCTAAAGCTGGGTCTGCCTCCTCTTGGGGCAGAGCTTGCAGATTCACTACCTGACTTTGAAAAGGTGTGCCTGCCTTGTTGAGGGGGCCCTAGACTGAGCGATGGTGTTGATAACGGCTGCTGGCAAGCCGGAGAGGTCTGCCGCATCCCGAAAGCGAAGAAGGGCCAGAAGAACGGCCATCAACTCGAGGCAATTGATATGCCACAGTAGTCGAACACCTGTCCAGGTGCCCGAGGCTGACTGCCTGTTGCACACAGCACCCCAACTTGAGGTGGAGGCATACATGTGTACCACAATGTGCCTGGACACTTGTCCTAACAATACTCCAGCCCGTAGGAAGGCAAGGTCTGACCACAGGCTGAATAAGCGGCGACACTCTGGGGAAACGCCAATCCGGAGAGTACTGAAGGCCCAAATGGCTGAGGTGCCGTAGCACTATGTCCCTGTGCTGACACAGCAACTCTCGTGAGTGGGCTATTATCAGCCAGTCGTCGAGG
>JAUCMT010000047.1:19082038-19097728 GCA_032357475.1 Enteromius thamalakanensis | reverse complement strand
ATTTTATTTTTATTTTTTTTCACAAATTGTTATCATACAGCTTCTGAAACATGTAATATGATGCACAATTTTTTATTATAATTATTTATTTATTTTTTTAATTATTTTATTATGAAATGTATTATTGAATATTTATTTAACATCAACACAAGCCTGCATAAGAACATTAGTTTGAACATGGATACATTTCTTATAATACCAATAATAATTTTGTTGTGCACTTTGTCATTATGCTAGCATTTCTTTTTCAAGCCTCACAGCCCTGGTCTTTTTCACATCATAAATGGGCCAGCCTTTTGTGCTCCACTGAAGAATAAATTATGACATTTTCCATTTTTGCATAACCTGTTATATCATTTATAGTACTATTACTAGAAACACGGCTGCATTTTTGCTAAAAATACTGCAACTGAAATGATCAAGAAATACAATTATATGCTATTCTTGTGCTATGATGAATTTCAATATAGGCTCAATTTCTATCTCACTACAACCGATCTGAATACTTATTTTAGTATTCAACAGATGAATGAGAAAAGATAGACAGACAGAGAAAGAAAGAGAGAGAAAAAGCAGTCTATTTCTATGGAAAGATCTCTCATTCTGCACAGCCTGTCATGCACTAAAGGTTAGTGGCTCCCCTGTTAATTTTGCCAAGTCTCCTGCACTGAGACACAAGAACTTTCGACACCAAAATAATTGGGAGTGCGGTAAGTCCGCTGAGAGGTTTGGCCAAGGTCCGCCGCCTTCCAGGACGCCTTTCTTATAAACAACTTTTTTTTCCACAACATAGAGGCTTCGCTCGCTTCCCGTTTACTGCTGGAGAGTGAGTCAGATCAATGATGACACCAGCGAGCGTCTGCCAAGCAGAACTCAAACGCATTTGTCAGCCGCAGATTTTTACCCTGCTCGTACGGACCCCCAGCGTCTATCTGGTACCTTAATGAGCCTGGCCTGCCGTAATGGGATGTAAAGGGGTTCAGGCTGATCTCTCAAATTAATTTAAATTTCTCTGCTAAAACAACTCAAACTTAATCAGGTTTCCAAAAGTGTATGCATTTTATAGATTTCCAATGAGAGGCACAGGGTGTTCTGGGAAAGATGAAGATGCATATCGGAGTGTCGCATTCTCCAGGGGCCATTTAAAAGGATGGGCAAAGAAGTATTCTGTCTTGTGTTTACAGTGCATTCATGCTTTTTTATAAAGAGATAAAAAATATGAAACAGTTATAGAGCGGGCTCTGTTAGGAGATGAAAGCCTTCTCAAAAATGTATTAAAAATTAAAGGAACCGTATGTAAGAAATGTATTGTAATAATCATAAAATATCTCTGTTATGTTCAACAGTTATTAAGACAACATCACTGACAGCAGTAGTACAGCCTGGATATTCTCGTTTAAAAATCACAGTTGAAGCCCTCATATGATGTTTATGTTGTCATGTTTTGTTTTATCCTGAAGCGCCATCCTCCACTTATCTCCCAATCACAAAGTCAGTAGTGTTTCGCCATCCAGGTCTGCTCTGCATTAAGTGACGCAGCTACTAAAAGGATGTCTAACATTCGTCTAACATACGAAACTTACAAGACCTCGCTATGAATCCGAAATATGACAAAGGGTGAAATAAGACTTGGGTATGCATTGAAGAAGCTTTTAAACGATGGAGCAGAATAAAAGCGGAGAAGTACTTGAAAACAATGTTGCAAATTTTCCCCTGGAGAGGTAAGATTCATATTTTACTTGTATTTATAAATGGGCATTTTAAAAATTCACTACAGTCGAACAAAGTTGTGCATGCTTGTGCATAGTAACGTTAGCGCATAAGGAGGAGGTGGGTCATTGTTTTGTCCGATGTATTTATATATATATATATACATACATCCGACAAAACAATTTGAGCACCTGGTGTTCTACAAGCCTTTCCCTTTAAACAGTTCATCTGCCATCAGTGGCTCAATCTGTATTTTCTAAAGCAACAACAAAACTTTTGTACAGAGAGATAAATTATTGATTGATGGACTATTCTGAATATATCTTTTATACTTTTTTGGACCTTGACAGTGTTTATTACTTCATTACTTCATTACTGTTACAGGCTTGGAACGACATGGGTAAGTGATTAATTACGTAAAGGGTATTAATGGCCCTTAAATATAGCTTTCAAACTTAAATTTGCTTCATAGGGAATCTGCTTCTTATTCTTCACTCTAAAACTACCCATGGTTTAATAATATTCAAGCCAGGTGATTTGTCTGGCCAGGACAGATGTTAAAGTTCAACTAAGATCTTTGAGCTCTAAATGTCCAGGTTTTAGGATCATGATGTTTTCACTTTCTACTTAAAGAATATTAACTGATGCAAGTTTACCTGGAAATCTGTCTATCTTTAGTTGAATATAAATATTTTTAAGACATTTACCACCATGAAAGACCTACAGCTCACTAGATGTTGCTTTAGACACAATCCATGCTTCTCTAGCCTTTGTCACTTTCTATTACCACTAAACACACATCTCAACCTCCCACGCCGGAGGAAAGACACTCTCTGCATGTTAACATGACCACTTCACTTTCCAAACCCCATACCCCCAACCCCATCCCCCTCGTTTTTGTCTCATCCCTTTTTGCTTAAGCTTTACAACACGTCCTTTCTAACTGATTACATAATAATGATGAATTATAAAACAATTAGCTATCTTTCATTAATGGGAACTCACACTAAGCTATTTGGGGTCAATGTTTGGATAAAGTCAATAACAATCTGACGTTTGTGATTATCCATGAATAATAGCAGACCTCCTGCTCCTGTTTTACATTCGATAAAAGCTGACATTTGACAGTAAACGTTGGGTTGGACTTAAGGGAGAGTGAATTTACAGATTTTCTTCCCTATATTTAGACATTTTTAAATATTCAGTTCGCTCTGCTTCATTTAATATCAAGGTATTAGAATGAAATTATGGGGTGTGTTTTCGGCTCTGCACTTATTGGAATGCATGCACCCCTGGCCGTGACAGCAGGTAGTTCTGCCTGAGTGATCAGGTGAACAGAACCCATCTGTACCATCTCATCATACATACTGTCCTCATGGAGAACCTCCGTCCACAAGGTCAAACTCACAAACAAATAGAGTTTGTGGCAAAGTTTCAAGTTCACAGTCTGTGATGTTAACTGATGAATAACATGTTTGCTTTATGACTTTTATTTTACAGTCATCTACCTTAAATATTTAACAAAAGTATGACCAAAAATTATGCAAAGCAGCACACATCATTAGTCGTATTTGATATTTAGAGGAATAGTTAACCCAAAAATTATCCACTCACCCTCAGGCCATTCAAGATGTAGAGAAATTTTAGAAATATTACTGCAGATACTGTACCAGTAACATATTACTCGTTGCTGCACAAAAAGTGGTATATTTTTTTTTAAGACCTGGCCGCCAAAATGAGAGTTCAAAGAGCTGATAAATCATAATAATCTACAAATAATTCACACCACTCCAGTCCATCAATTAATGTCTTGTGAACTGGAAAAGTTGTGTGTTACATGCAAACACAGTTTCAAAAAAACATGTTTCTTGGTGAAATATTCCTTTACGCTTCTGAAATATGGGGATATATTTAGCAATTTCTTTAGAAAACAAACACTAAAATATATTAGGACACCAAAATTATGATCTGTTCAATGTCCCAATTCAAGAAACTGCAAGGTAATACTAAACTTCCATCTGCTTCTCTCTCCTACACTAAACATACTGACATATTTCATGCAACATAGCACAATGCACTCAAACGCATCAGAACCGGAGAATGACAAAATGAGTGTGAGAGTGAGAATAAAAATAAGAGAAAGAGAGATTGTTGGTTGTAGGTGGATAGCCCTTAAAAGACACAAAGATTCCCATCAGCAGAGAGACAGATGATTCCACATCACTCTCTGAGGGCTGAGAGATCTTTTTAATGTGGAGCCCAGCTGCTCCTAGTAATGGAGTTTAATGACTCACTCCTGTCCTTTTTATTATATTTTCTTTGCTAAAGCTAAACTCCACCTGCCAGACTGCCTGTGCACACACACACACACACACACACACACACACACACACACTAGTAGACTAAAAAGAACCAGACATCATTAACTAACTCAATCATGTCACATCTAAAGCTATTACTGTAATCCACATACATTAACATCATATGACATTTTCAGTCAAACATATTTAACATTGATAAAGATAAAAATCAAGTTTGCAACAACCAACTAAACCACAACTATAAAAAAATCTAATATACAGGGGGGGAAAATCATGTTCCTTAGAAGTATTAAGAATTATCTAGGTCACTGTATCAGTACTCTCATGTAAATATTCTAATTATTATTATTTTGCATAAATATTTCAGGGACAAGGAATTGACCATCATTCAGATAAAGTCTGAGAGAAAGAAAATCTGGAGCATTAGGCTAATGAACCATACACACAGTTATTTGTATTCAAGCAAAATCCAAATTTAGAAACACTAAGAATATAACTGCACAAACCCTGAAGCGTAAAGCAAATGTAAGAGAAACTAGTCAGTAAAATATTGTAACAATATATCATAGTTTCAGTGTCTTTGCATATGATTTCTTAACCTAAGCACAAGACGCACTCTTCAGCACAACAGTAAACCAGAAAACAACATAACAGAGACTCTTTAAAATCCCAAAATAACAGAACATTAATCACCCACAAGTTTCCCCCTTCTTTCCATCTTGCTTAAAAACACATTAAATAACACTTAATTTCAGTATTCACTCTTCCCATACAGTTCAAAGCAAAGCATGCTGGGAACTAGAAATCCTCTGCCCAGTTCCGGTTAATGCCAACAAAAAATGATTCATGGAGTCCCAACACTAATGGATTAATTAAACTTCCATTTTTGCAAATGTAAGTGAATTACATTAATTAACCCTTTGATTGCTCCTGCTCAGGGTTTTGAAAAGACTACTTGAAAAGTTTTATCATATTGTAAATATCTATCCCATGGAGCTGAAACATCCAGTCAAACTGATGTGAGACCCAATTAGATGTCAGAAAGCAGAACCAAAATTGTTTGATGGTTTAACCGTCATAGTGGTATATGGGCACAGAATGACATAATATATCGCACATACAGTGTAGTAGACTGCAAGTTAGTATTAAATGGTTTTAGAACACTAAAATATTACAGTTTTAAATTCTGCAGTTTTGTGTTTTTAATATATTGCAGAATATATATTGCAATGACAGGAATAAATTACATTTTAAAATATTCACACATATATTTTGAAATTGTCTGAAAATATTTACATTTTGGCAAGGTCAAAATTATGACAATTCTGCATATAGACTTGCCATTTACTCCCCTGTTTTTCCTTCTCGAGAAATATACCAATGAGTTATGTAGTAAAAACCAAAGAGATATAGATTGCACATACTCTTATTAAGTGCAAGAAAAAAACATAACAAATAAATGGATGCAGCCACACCCTCCAAAAGTGCCACAGTGGATAGAAAAACTTGAATCTATTTATAGAACAGAATATTTGTTCCTCAGTTTATTCCCTAATGTACTATTTGTCTTTTTATTTATTTGCATTGTTTAATTTTTAAATTTTTAATGTACTTAATTCCAAATAATCATTTCTCATTCTACTGAATCTATCTCCTGATTTTGACACTGTGAATCAGACACTGTCTTGCCTCTCATCACAGGGATTCCACTTTGCTGGTTTTGAATCCTCTCTTACAGGTAGGTTTTTGCAGGGTGGCTTGGGGAGGGATCCAAAGCACATCAACTGGTTACTGGTGTTCCTCAGGGTTCAGTGTTTGGACCCCTCCTCTTCTCAATATACAATAAATCTCTGGGACCCATCATACAGGCACATGGTTTCTGCATCCATTGCCATCACACAACTCTGTTTTAGATTTAATCCAGATGATGCAATGGTAGCTGTCCAGATCTTAGACTGCCTGGTGGACATCTCAGTCTTGGCTTTCCTGCAACCCTATCTCTACTGCATAAGGCCCTTCCTAATAGATCATGATGCACAACTTCTTCTCCCAGGCCTTGTCATTTCTAGGCTGGATTACTGCAATGCTCTTCTGGCTGGACTTCCATCATGCACAATCAAACCTCTACATATGATTCAGAATGCAAAGGCATGACAGGTCTTCAAAGAGCACAAAAGGGCCCACTTCACACCTCTCAGACCTCAGACGGTTAATCTTCCTGCCCTGGCTACCGGTTGCCAGTTCCAGACATTGACACTTGCATATAGAACAGCCACATGCTCAGCACCCACCTTCTTCCACTCACTCTTTCAAATCCACGTCCTTCCAAAAGTCTGAGATCTAGTGAGCAAAGCCTCATGGTACCATCACAGAGAGGCACAAAATCACTTTATGTTTTGCATATGGTTTGTTGTTAACAAGCACTAAATGCTCTAACTACATGCAAATATCAATACAGATTTCTGGCATATTTCAGTTACACAAAATCTCTAAAACGTATCAGTTTAACATGAATATTCTTCTACTAGTGAAAGCAACAAAACATAATGCATTCCTTCTCATGCATCTGCATGATAAAGAATTCAGAACAACTTGGAGTGTAAAACAGATTTTATACTTACAATACTGGTTACATTCTATGTGTTCCAGTGAAGGTTTGATTGGTCCATTCTAGTCTACGAATTGAATCCACTGTCTTCATCTTAAAGTAAGAATCCATCCATGAGTTGCAAGAATCTGGAGAAATAATTAAAAGAGTGGATTCAAACAGTACCAGTCTTGTTTACCTGTTAGGATTGGCCTTCAACATGTATGGATATCTAATGTATTTTATATGAAAGCATCTGTGTGAGTTTGTGCACGTGTATGTCAACAGTCCTTGACCTTGGCTTGCAGACACACACACTGTAAAAGCCAGATAAAAACCAATCTCAGTCATATACACACTGACAGCTAATCTCATTCCCAGCTGTCATGCTTCATAATTATTATCTCTATGAACCAAACGAGTAGCTGGTGAGGTAAAATGGGGCTCGGTGGGTGGGAAGGTGCGATCAATCGCCAGCGATTGGACCGTCGATAATGAAACTGTGCTGTGCAGGAGGCCATGTTGAATCTCTGCAGGTGCCAGAGAACTGCTGCGGATGGCTGTGTCTGATCTTTACAGCAAAGAGAAAGAGAGAACAAACCAGCTTTTAATGAGGGCAGATGCATGACCTTACACATATACACACACTTTTCTGATTATACAGGAACAAATAAAAGTCTGAGGAGTGATTGAAAACCCAGTGGTGTCAGTTCCAGTTAAGGGGCGGAATATGTTTTCCCCTGGAAGACAGAAGCATACATGAGATAAAAGACTGTGTTCAGAATAGAATAGCATATGACGCTACACCTACTGATCTGTGCTGTTGTGAAATAACTTCAGGTGATGCCATTACATTATTTTATTTCAACCAAACAAGTCAAGTTCAAATATGGAGAAAAAAATTGAAGGTTATGGATGGATCTGACTGATCTAATCGGTTTCGGGAGGGTGTGTCAAAAAAAAAAGTATACACTATTCTGCATATAATTTTAACATTAAACAAACAAACAAACAAATAAATTCAATGTATGCAACCTCCCTTTTTAAGTCACACTAATGTTCAAAATCATTTAATATTATCAAATAGTTTTTAATATTAGTAAGATAATATTTTTAATCACCATAAAAGAAAATGATTTTGAAGAATCATGTGACAATGAAGCCTAGAGCGATGATGCTGAAAATGCAGCATTGCATCAGGAAATAAAGTACATTTTAAAAGATATTCAAACAGTTGTTTATTATTATTAATTGAAATAATATTTTACAACATTAAAGTTTGTACTCTTTTTTATATCTATGATATATGCTGATGCCTAGTTGTAGTTGTAGTAATATGTATTATAGTTATACTGTATGTAGTAATAATAATAAAAATAATAATAATAATAATCAGACAAGGATGAGATTTTTAATATTTACCTCCAAAACAAACAAACAAACAAAACAATTCTGTTATCATTTACCCACCATTATGTCACTACAAACCTTACCAATATAATTCTTTCCCAATGCAATGGATATGAACAGGTATGGACACAAATGTAGCCATATGATATATTGAAAATATTTAGCCATGAGGTAGCTTTGTGTATTTTAGTACTTATAGAAATTCAACAAATAAATGCATTGAAAAATTAAACATTAACAAACATGTAAAAATAAATGTTTAGTTAATATTACAGGTGCAGGTCATATAATTATATTTATTTCACTAGTTCCATTTGTTCCACATAGACTGATGTATTTCAAGTGTTTATTTCTTTTAATTGTGATGATTATAACTGATAACTAATGAAAACTGATATAACTGATAACTCAGAAAATTTGTATATTGTTCAAATTTGTTTGCTTGAGGTCCAGTGTAAAGTTTCCACAGTTAGTGATGGTCTTGGGTGCCATGTAATCTGCTGGTGTTGGTCCACTGTGTTTTCTGAGGTCCAACGTCCATGAAGCTGTATACCAGGGACATTTTAGAGCACTTCATGCTTCCTGCTGCTGAACAACTGTATGGAGATGCAGATTTCATTTTCCAACAGGACGGGGCACCTGCATGCAGTGCCAAAGCTACTAGTACCTGCTTTAAGGACCTTGGTATCCCTGTTCTTAAATGGCCAGCAAACTCGCATGACCTTAACCCCATAGAAAATCTATGGGGTATTGTGAAGAGGAAGATGTGATATGCCAGACCCAACAATGCAAAAGAACTGAAGGCCACTATCAGAGCAACCTGGGCTCTTATAACACCTGAGCAGTGCCAAAAACTGATCGACTCCATGCCACACCGCATGCAGTAACTCAGGCAAAAGGAGCCCAACTAATTCTTGAGTTCTGTACTCTACATGCTCATACCTTTCATGTTCATACTTTTCAGTTGGCCAAGATTTCTAAAAATCTTTTCTTTGCACTGGTCTTAAGTAACATTCAAATTTTCTGAGATACTGAATTTGGGGTTTTCATTAGTTGTCACTTATAATCATCAAATTTAAAGGAAATAAACACTTAAAATATGTCAGTCTGCGTGGAAAGAATGTATACATTATACAAGTTTCCCTTTTTGAATGAAATTAGTGAAATAAATCAACATTTTGAAGATATATACTTATCAGCATACATTTCAGTCTTTTCCTCACTTAAACATTCTGAACCTTTTAAATTATGAAAAATGTAAAAAGCTAAAGAAAGAAAGTCACATAGATCTAGAAAGGCATGAGAGTAAGTAAACAATGATAATTTTTCATTAAAATTGAAGTATACCTTTTAAAACACAACTGATATTGCTTCTAGTTTAAACTCCCCACTGGAAATAAAAGATGTAGTTGAGTGTGATACAATAAAGTGTGCTCTGGTTGTGGAATGCATACGTTAAATGTAGATCGACATGAAGGACATTTGCAAAAACTGCGAGCAATAGGTACTATACGCCTCTCAACAAACCCAGAGAGGGAAAATGGCCTGTTGAGGTCATTTGAAGAGCGCACTCATCTCCTCCTATCAAACATAACAGCACTTTCTATTAAATTACGCTGAGTGGATCAGAGATTTCTGCTGGGCCATTCACAGCCATAACTTTTAATTTTCCTACGAAATTCAATCAATTAAGACATCCATGGTCCTGATGGAGAAATATCTCTTTTCCTGTCTCATTAACGTTGTCATAAGAGAAATGAGAATGTCTTTTTTGAGCCTCTCGTCTCACACACAATCATCGCTCCCATAACAAATCATGTCACAGTGACCAGCGATATTCTACCTGAGTCCACCGTCCGAGAACCACCTTTCTAGATGATTTAATTTACGAGGGAAATGAAAACAACGCCACAGGCTCCCAGGCCCTAGTTTGGTCCGGTCCTGAATGATGTCACTGCTTCCCCCCTCCATCCATTTTTTTAGCCCTCCGGATAAGGAGGGTCAATAAAGAAGGCAGAATGGATGAGGGCCCCTTGTGAACAGGGTGGCCCAGAGCAGCCAGGCGGTAACAAGTGATGACACTCATCTATTCGGGTGAAAAAAGAAGGGATGACACTCATCAATTTCCTAGCAGACGGAGGTGTTTGGTCCTGTAATGAAGTCATAATAGCAGATGACACAACTGTGCAATATAGACTTGCCCTCAGAAAGTGACACCGCGGGGGGCATTTCATCATAAACTGTGTTTGTGTGTGTACGTCTGCCTGTGGCTTTTGTGTTCATATGTTTTTATAGCAGTCTGGTGCCCGTCTGTGTGAGATCCTGAAATTTGCTTCCGAAATCACTTTGTAAAAATGACATCTATTTAAGCTGCAGATGACAACAGCAGGTTTCCACTCAAATAAGGTCTATGGAGATCAACATTATCATTACTGCACATACGCCGCACACACACAAGAAAAATTTGACTCATTGCTATGAAAACAAATGATTTGTTTGGAAATGACTGCTAGTACAGTATAACGCTTAAAGCGCAGTACATACTTTTTAAAAAAGAATAAAACAATATGAAGTTTGCATGATGTCACACTAAAGTAAACCATTACTTGATTCTACACCACTCACACAATGCCTTCATTCAGAAAATTCTGTCCAGGTGGGTTGAAAATTTGTATGAATATTTGGTATTGGTAGTATGGTAGTAGCAGTGGGCCAAGGCTTTGGGGCAAGTTGTGTACTGAATCCTTATACATATACAAAAAAGTATCATGATGGTATATTAACATATTGAATACTAAACAATGAAAAAGCCGTACTATAAAAATAATAATAATAATAATACAATAATAATAATTAAAAAATTTATAATAAATTAATAATAAATAATTAATAAAAAAAAACATTTATGCAGCATTTACTATTGTAAACTAATGTTTAAACGGTTGATGTTTTAAGATTTATAATTATAATTATTTAACACATTGTTTTCATGTAAAAAAAATGTTTTCTATGTTATTTTAAACTTCTATTCAAAAAATCATGGAAGGAAAAAACAGAGAAAAATTATAAATATTACAAAAATATTAAGCAAAAACTGCGAGCAATAGGTACTATACGCCTCTCAACAAACCCAGAGAGGGAAAATGGCCTGTTGAGGTCATTTGAAGAGCGCACTCATCTCCTCCTATCAAACATAACAGCACAATAAAAATAAGAAATGTTTCTTCAGGATCAAATTAAAATAAGCAATTAAAATAATTTAGCAAAAATCGTGTGAATTCATACGAGTGAGGTCATATGAATTTGTACGAAATACCCACTTCATAAAATATGTATGAATTGCCATGAGATGAGTTTGGATTAAATACAATAAAAGTTATTTGATGGTTGATTTTACTTCCAGTTAATTCTGACTGTAAATGTAAAGTTCAAGTTTAACTTTCTGACATACCATACATGCATTACCAACGATTCCCAATCCACAGAGAGATCGGAAGAGGGAAAGAGAACATAAATAAAGTTTGACACCCCATGTAAATAGCAAACAACAAATTAGCACCCTCCCATTATAACCTACAAAGCTGCATGGAGAGCAAACTACAAATGCATACAGTATAGAAATATATTCTGCAGTTTGCAGTACAGGCTGCCCGCTATGATGAAGTAAAACAGCAGATTTTTGGGGATAACTACATCCTCAGCTATATATATGAGTTTAACAGCTGGTCCTAACCTTGACCTGTGTGAGTAATCACTTAAATGTAAATTAGACTGCAATATTTGAAATTAAATGGCAGTTTTCCAGAAGAAATAACTAATTACCTTCCATTTCCCTGGCCAAGCGCTGCCATAAGTCCGTCTGGATTTCTGCCATCCTTGAGCAGACCTCGGAAGTAAGAAAAAATGTGTTTTCACATACATGAATAAAAGAAAAAAAGAAAAAAGTATTGCTGTCTGCTCCCATCTGGCTAACCGATGACTCAAACGGAGATGAAGGCAAGGTTAAACCTCAGCGCAAGGAGTATGATCTAAAAGAACAAGTGAGCTTTATTATTTAAAAGCATTTATTTAAATACAGGCAGGTACCTGTACAAATGTAATATCTGTAAGATGCTAACCCGATAAAAGTTAGGCTCTTTGTGCAGATGCATAATAATGTTGGAGCACAGCTGTTCGGAACAAATCAACTCCTACCTAAAAGCACTCTTTCAATACAGAAGTACATTTACATATTTTCTAAACAACACTTGAGTGGTGCTGCCCATGCAAACTATATCATTCATTTGGCAAAGCTAAGATGCATGAATGGATTTCGACATGTTGCTATGCGGTTGCTACAGGTGTATGTGGATGTGTATGTGGAGCTGTAGGTGGTTACTAGAGTGTTTTGGATTGTTGTTTACCAGCTCAAGACAAAAGTGAGTCAGTGCTCAAGTCTACATGAAATATTCAAAGACACTTGTATTTAATCTTTGTATGTTTCTGGGAGATATTAATTTATTTACTTTCCTCTTTTTCATAGACCTGAAAGAAAGTAAGCAAAAAGAAAGTGTGAAAGGAACCATGATAGAGAGAAAAAGCAAAAAAAAAGAGCATAAGAATGAAATAAATTATTGTCCACCAGAAAGACAGAACAAAGCATAAACAGTATGCGAATGAGTGAAACCCTAACCCTGATGAAATAAAAAAGCATTAAAAGACAGCACGTGTCTTAATTGTAAGTGAAAGAATTAAAGTAAAAGTACAAAAAGAAAGCTAAAGAGTGAAAAAAAACAGACAAAAATGGAAGGGGTTGACCATCCTGCAGCGTTGCAGATGTCCGAAACTGGGACAACTGCCAAATAGGCCTTTGAGACGGCCATACCCCTTGTAGAATGAGCTCTGATTCCCATAGGCGAGGGGAGATCAGAGGAATTATAACAGGTCTTGATTGTCTCAAGAATCCAATGACGTATGGTCTGCTTAGTAGCTGGCTGACCTCTCTTAGATGGACCAACATACACGAGCAATTGGTCAGACTTTCTTCTCAAGGCTGCCTTTTGAACATATTTTTCCAGTGCTTACATAGGACACACACAGTTCAGTTTCTCCTGGTCAGGATTGCGAAAGGGAGGAGGATGGAACGCCTGTAGCTCGATCAGGCGTGGTGCGGTAGAAGTAAGGTCCTTCGCTCGAGGGTACAGAAAAGCTTTCACCAGTCTGTGCGCAAAATCTAAAATAAAATCTAGCCACAAAAAGGGCCTGAAGGTCTCCTACTCTCTGGAGAGAAGAGATCGCTAGCAAGAAAGTAGTTTTGAGAGTAAAATGGCAATGAGAAATCTCCTCTATGGGCTCAAATGGCAGCCTGCTCAGAGCCTCTAGCACCACAGCAAGGTCCCACATGGGGACATGAGAGCAAACTAGCAGTCTCAACCTTAACGCATTGCGGGGGAATTGTACTATCAGGGGGTGTCTACCAACTGTACCTCCGTACTGTACCTGCAACAGCTCCTCATATTTGATAGACTGGGGCGGCTCATCAAAACTCTAGCCTCACCCTCCTTGGAGGACGTCGGCGTGAGTGTTGAGCCCGCTCTGCGAGAGGATGCCACGGGTTCTGCCTCAGCAGCAGCGGGACCTGAATCGCGAGGCTCTGCTACGCGAGGCTCTGCTACGAAAGCCCCCTCTGCTTGAAAAGGGCTTTCCGGGACTGAAGCAGCCTAAGCAGCAGACACTCTCAAAAAGGCAGCTTTTATCTTGCCCTTCGAGCCCTGCCACGGCATGCCCAGGCAAGCCACGCATAGCTGGTGATGAACCACTGACATGGGGAAACACATCGCTTAAAAGAGCGTGGTCTGCCTTTATTGCCCTTGTCTGTCTGCATTTTAAGAGTTTTCTAACTCTACTTCACTCACATACACTCATGTTTCAGATTCAGAATGTCACGCATTCGTTCCCATAGCGTTTCAACGCTCTTCGAGTTCCCGAAAAGGAACCTTGAATATTTAAAGATTAAATGAATTAATAATTATAAATACTAAATAATGACTGAATCAATCTTATAAGATATGTGAAATAATTATAATAGTAACTACTTAAAATATCAATCATATGGCTACACCATGGCAACCACTGATTGATACCTTATTTACTTGTGACATGTTCTTGCATTGTTCAGACGAGCAGAGGCTAATGTCAGAGAAAATTGTTAGAACAACAAAAAGGTTAAAACATCCCTCCTTGTTTTCTCTTGTCATCTTCCTTTCTATTATTTTATCCTCTCGAGTCCCATGTTAAATAAAAAATATGCGAAATCGTTCCTTACCCTCAGGGATGACAATTCACACTGGTTTTATTTTCTCTTTGTAGTTCTAATGCTTTATTGGTCTCCTGGGGGAAAGACTATACGGCAAAACTAAAGTACATAATTTTACATGAATTTATTATAATAAATCAATTTCTGAATTCAGAGTTAATACACTAGGGAATGTTTGCATTTTTAAGTGTCACTTACTGTAGCATTAAGATTTGAGAAACACTTGGATAATATATTCTGGAGATAACGGCAGTAGTTGAAGCTGAAAAAGGTAAGTGAAAAACGGTCTGGTCTTTCTAGGGTCAGCTGTTTGATTGTCAGGAGAGTATGATGGAAGGCCAGAAGAAGGCTGAAAAGCTGTTTACCACAGAGTGGGCGAGACACAAGCAGACAGTTCATACACGTTCGAAACACACCAGGAGCAAGTTGTGGAAGAGCAAATTTGACCTGTGGTTTGATTTGAAAGAAATATCTTAGAGATATATCTCAGTTGTTTATTCTAGATAGCAACAAAGATACATCGAAAGCAAAAGGCTTTCAAAATATAAGAAGTAGAAGAGTTTCAGAAAAATCCCTACAGTGTTTCAAACTTATAATTGCCATGATATCAACATCTGCAGTCAAAAATATATGAACTCAAGCATTCCTCATTAAATACTTCCAAGATCAAATTATATGATGCAACATATGGACAAAAGAATTGGGACACATCTCCTTATTACTGAATTCATGTGTTTTAATCAGTCCCATTGCCACATGTGTATGAAATCAAGCACCGAGCAAGCAGTCTGCATTTACAAACATTAAAGAAAGAAAGAAAGAAAGAAAGAAAGAATATGTTCTAAAAAGCTCAGGAAGAGTTTACAGGATGCCAATTTTGCTCATCCCTGTCAGCTGTAGCACATCCTGCTTTTGCCAAATTTGATGTGTCCCTAGGTCAACATTTTGTTGACCCTGGAACAACATTTTAATGCAAAAATGTAGTCTTGAATATACCTCTACACCTAAATCCGACCTTACCCATGAATAATGACTAAAATCAGATGAAATGATAGATAGCTGACACTTATTGTAAGCCTAAACTTCACAAAAACTGAAAACCATTTCTTAAAATCTGATAGGTTAGTAACAAAATTGCCCCAGGGTCAACAAGGATTTTGGGTGAGTGTGATTTCACCAATTACAAGATGTTCCTGGATCAACATTCCAATCAACCTATCAGATTTGAGGGATATTTTTTTTAGGAAATATCTTTTTTTATGGTGAAAAAGAAATATATTTAAATTGTGCTTTTTTAGACATACTTAATAGATTTAAATTATACTATACTAAGTGCATATTAAATGTATTATTTTGGAACAACTTTA
>JAUCMT010000047.1:19042134-19056079 GCA_032357475.1 Enteromius thamalakanensis | reverse complement strand
ATTCGTCGGTCACCGACGTGACGTCTCCGTTCCCTTCTTCAGGGAACGAGGGTTACATACGTAACCGAGACGTTTTACGAATATTATGATAGAAGCATGTTGTTAATGAGCTGGCCTGGCTGGACTGTAACGTGCAAAAGTAGTGCACACTACTGTTTATACCATGGTGCATCCACATTGACTAAAAAATACAATCTACAGTGCAAACTGTATGGCAGATGAGTGCTTCTACTGTGAACAGCTTGAATAATTACAACGGGAGTAATTTAGGCTCTGTCTAATGTAAACGGTTTAATTGCAAGTTGTTTAGCTTTTTTTTGCCAAGCAAAATCACATCTTGCCATTTACAATTCATCTTTGTTCGGCCCTTTTTTGTTTCCAGGATTCTTTGATGAAAAGAGTATTCAAAAGAACATTGTTTTTTGATATAGAATTATTTAGTGACATTGTAAATAAATAAATTGAATATATATGTACTGTATATATATATATATATATATATATATATATATATGTTCTCATAATTTTTTTTAACACATCTATAGTTATGCGGCGGCACAGAATTAGACCTACTGACTCCACACAGAAAACAACATGTGCGGCATGACATCACTTTGTTGCAGAGACGCTACTGGTTAAATGCCGCCAAAGTAGAACAAGGAAGCAGCTTGAAGCATAAAGCGCGAGATACGGAAATACCTGATACGGCACCTCAAAAAGAAGCACACAAAACAATACAGGCGAGTTTGCCCAGGTAAGCTTACTCTGCAGGAGAGTTTGAAGAGGAGAGAAAAAATGGCCAGTGACAGCGCGAAGGTGCAGGACATTACAATATAGCACAAATTAGACTTTTTTTATATATTTAGTGTTGCACTAAAGTGCAAAAGTGAAGAATTTATGTTATTTATACTTAATTGTTTAAATTTCGTCACAGAAGTGCTCTGTTTGTTAACAAACCTGATCAGGACATCCCTAATTGTAAATAACATACCTTTACATCTGATCAATTATTATTGTCTTTGCTGAATAAAAGTATTTTCAAACTTCAAAGATTCAGGGTTTTTATTTCTTTAAACAATAGTTTGAAATGTGGATCATCAGACCAATTTTTTTTTTAAATCTTTTTTATTTTATACTAATTATGATTTTTTTTAATTGTGTTAAATCTAATTTAA
This sequence comes from Enteromius thamalakanensis, assembly GCA_032357475.1. Taxonomy (NCBI): domain Eukaryota; kingdom Metazoa; phylum Chordata; class Actinopteri; order Cypriniformes; family Cyprinidae; genus Enteromius; species Enteromius thamalakanensis. Next base: position 19,054,904 of record JAUCMT010000047.1, on the reverse strand, counting down.
TAAATATCTTAATATTTTCTTAATAAAACTCACATGAAATACTGGATTGTGGGACACACTTTATATTAAGTGGCTTTATACTCTGTACTTTTATTCAAATTAGTAATCTGATACAATGCACTCATTGTGTACATATATTTTTACACATTGTACTTATATTTTAAAAATTCATATAATTGCATCTCTAATTACATTTAGAATTACACCGTTGACCGTTGGGTTTCAGTTTTACAAAATAATTATTATATAAAATAAGTGGGTTCGGCCCTTGAGGCAGAGGCTGTTTTGTGGCCCCTAAGCCTTCCAAAGTATAGCCCAGCTACGGATGTTTTTGAAAGCCTCCTAAATCATTACAACAGTACAGTGTGATCTAATCAGTCAGCCAGATCCCACGATTCTGATATAATAATATTAATAAAAAAAACAATCTTCTTCATATTCCAAGCATCTTTTTTGTCTTTTGCCCAAGGACTCGAATAATTACCAAGGGGCTACAGCGGGCAGCCATCTCGCATATCAGCTCTGATTGTAAATATTTCATTACAGGAAGACGTGTAGAGTGCTTTAGGCTAACTCATGAAGTGACAGGCCCAGTGAGGCCACACCATCAATAAAAGCTGAAATTTTTATTATGAACGCACTGTGATGTGGCACAAGGGACCGTGGGCTTGACGGACTCTGGAGGCCCAGATAATACTGTAAAACATGATTAACGCCTTGTCCGCAAAGTATTCATGGGAAGCAAAAATATTTTCGCCGAGTTAGAAATGCAATTTTTTTAATACAGTTATATATGTAAATGTAATCCAAATAAAACCAAAGCATATATTGAAGTACCTTTTCGTAAAGCCTATTATAAAAGTTACATTTTTCTTTTTAAATGCTCCCTACTTCCTTGAGTTTAAGACATGTTACCTAGTAATCGTTTCGGAAACATCAATAGCCAATTACTCCTAAGCAGTCGAACATCCTTTGAAAAAGCCCTGTTGAACCTAATAAGAGGAAATTTTGTATTCTACTGCTCTCATGCAAACTGTATGTATAATTAAATGCTCCTGAAAGCAGGTCTTGCTGTCTCTCGTTAATCAATTAAAAACAAATTAGTGTCTGTACTTAATGAATGCCTGCCACCGAAATGTGGTAGGTGTTGAAAAATATAATAAATAAGAACAGGTAAGTATTAGAAGAAGTGAGAGGTGAGAAGAAAAGAAAGGTAAAAATGTCTGTCTACTGATGTATTGGAGAGAGGGATTCCTATTATATTCTATTTCTATTATTTTGTAAGTGGTGCTTGCTAGGGCACAATAAATGGGCAAGTTACATTAAAAATGAATCACATTACATTTAGGGATCAGAATATCATAGAAATCTTGGAGAAGGCTCTTTTGATAAGAAAATAATTCTAGCTATGTCCACAGTAATACGAATGCATTTTAAAAATCAATTCTGAATCACTGTTTAGGCTCTTGTTCAGTGTTTTTCTGTGTGAAATTTTAGCTTGTTTGAGGTGCTCTTCCAAGTACATTTGAAGCTATGTTCAGAGCCAGCTGTAAATTCTCAAAGAACTGACTGAGGTGAAGCTGCTTATTTCTATATTGTACTCCTGGAAAAAGTTTTCAGACAATCAAAATTTGTTTCTGTTTTATAAAACTCTATACTTCAAGCGCGTTGCATGCTTTGACAGTATTGTAATTGTCAACAATCATGCCAATAAAGCTTTGTAGTCTGAGACAAAGTCCCAAATAATCAGAAAAGCAGTGAGACAGATATGGTCTTCAACCCACACTGTTTCTTTTGAATCAAAGTGAGTATTTTTTTATTCAGCACCATCTGTATTGTTCCTCAGTTCATTGTCTTACCCTCCCCTGTCTCTCTCTTTCTCTGTTCTGAGATATCACTGATACTGAAGGCCAGATGAGACTATGAACCAGTCTGAGATACAGTCAGTGGTGCTTGTATTATCACAGGAAATTAGCTGTGCAGGAGATTTGTTCTATAGCAGATGAGAGAAAGACAGAAAAGAACAAGCATGATTGACAGACAAACAAGAATGAAAGACAACTGCTGTCTGTCCTATTCCTGTCTGACCACCTTACCTCCTCTTTCGCTTCCTGTAACAAATGCATTGTGCCTGCATCATCTCTCTTACTGAATCATTTGCATTTTCATACCTCAGAAATATAACGGATGGCAATTTCAGGTAAAGGTCACAATAAAATCAACCTGCTGTATCTCCGCATATCAGTGTCTTCCAGGATAAATGCCCCTCGTTCTGCTGCCTGCAGTCATTGCATTCGGGGTCCATGCTAACAAGGCAAACCTTAACCCCTTGGTTGCTGCACTGTGTTTGACTTCAGGGACTTCTGGTTCTTTTAGGTTAGGATGCTGCTTGGAGACGGTAGCTGACTATGAAGACAGTAGATAGTGAGGCAGCGCACTCAGTTCTGGAACAGAAACATGGTTTCAGGAGCTGGTGAGTGATTGAGATGAAGAATCAGCTCAGCAATACATTGTGTGTGTGTGTGTGTGTGTGTATGTTTATGTGTGTGAAAATGGTATTCAGTCTTCAATCTCTGAGTGACAGCTGCTGTGCAGAAAGACAAGCCAGAGCTGATGCTGTTAGAGCCATTATAGTGGGAAATAACAATGGCGTGCTGTTGAGAAATGAGAGATATTTGCATTAAATATTTGCAGTATTTCAAAGAACATAAATTACAAATATAATTACTAGCTAAAGCACATAATAATCACAAAGGAATATCAGCAAATATTTTGTTTAAAACATAAAACATCATTATTACACACCATTTCTTATTAAGTCCATTGGAGTTAATCTACTCTCCTGTCTAATTTGCTTGTCAGACAAAATGCCGTATTCAGTGTTATGATTAGTCAAATCTCCTGTCATCCTGTCCCTTATGCTTCCTACGAAAGGTCAATTAGAGACTACTTTTGTCCTCATTTCATGTTAAACACAACTGTACCACTTTTCACTGAGCTCTTCATAGTGCATTGCCAGTTTCTTTGAGATTGTATGACATCTATAAGCGTTGAAGCAGACCTTATTTGTAAGCTACATCAAAAAAGCAGCTTCGACTGGAAATGAAAGAACTGCTTTCATTAAAATTGCCTTTCTGCTCCTTGTCTCTCCATCCGTTTGTCTCTCAATGTGTGAAACACTCCAGCTTTTGAAAATCAAGTCTTTGGTGCAGAGTAATTGTTCGGACTGGTTAGCTGTATGAAAATAAGCGATCAGTTGTGTATCTTTCATTTGGAGGCTGCCGCAATAATACACTTTCATTTACGTTCATCTTCAAAGTGACAATTGAGGAAATCGTTGAACAGATTGATGTCAACAGGGGACACATTTAAAAAAAAAAACAACAAACCACAAGAAGATGTGCCAAATCAATTCGGAAATATTGCTTCATTTCATTCCCTCGCTTGTCAGAGTCTCACACCTTGTTTTTATGACTGATTTACATGACTCCTGCATCACTGACGCACGGCGGGTGCGCACTGAATGTGATGCTGATAATAATCGAGCCAATGGCCTGTGAATGACAATAGCAAAAGATGGACTGTGATCAGAGAGATTTTCCCTGTTTGTTATGGGATCCATGCACCGTAGGCTGATTTTCAAACGGCATACTGCGGGCTCCATCTGCCAGAGAGACTAAAGGACTGGCACCATTTTTGTTCTCCGATCGGGCTGTTAACTTGTCACGGGCAAAGCTGTCTCACAAAAACAAGAGGACAAAACGGGAGAAAAAGCAGCATCCAGCAGTGTTAAAAGCAATTACAGGTGGAGGAGATCTCAGAAAAGGGCGCCTGAGATGATAACAGCTCAGTTTATGCTACGTTTGATGTGCGTGTGTGGGATTGCGTGTTAATTTAAAGCTTTCTGATGGCTTGTTCTTCCAGCAGGGTTCACCGTGTTTAGATGGTGTTCCCACGCTAAGTGCTTGCATATTAATGTTGGGTATAAAAGTGCAGGAGACTTGAGGAAGATGTCAGAACCACATTGAAGGCCTTGTGTAAAGGAAGCTGTGGGAAAATGCTAAATCCTTCAGGTGGGTGAGAAATTAGCTGATACCTTGAATGCATTCATTACATTTTAGCTTATGGAGTTGCATGTGTTTTCATTATGGATGTGTGGGAGAATATAAATGCATTCATGTGCTTTCAAAAAAAGGCCTGAAACTACTCAGCTTGAACACATCCAGCTTCACCAGCACAATTGCAAATGTCATTGCACTTCAAAATGTGTTAGAACAGGTACAAATACATATAGCCTTCTCAGCATCAGGGTTATTGTTAAATGTCTTCTTGCACAGTCACTTCTTGCTTTTAAAGGCAACTACTGACATGACAGAACAACAGGTTTCATCTGGGTTATTGGCACAGCCATTTAAAGATATCTCTGTCGCCACCTTGGGAATAGTCACCAGCCCAGGACATTACTGAATATTTAATATAGTGCTACAAGGATGACATATTTTTGTAGGCCAATAAAACTAGCAAACGTGTGTTTTTTTTAGCACTGGAGTAACAATGCTGAAACTTCATCTTTGCCATCAAGGGAAGAAATTACATTTTAAAATCTATTAAAATAATAAACAGAGATACGATACCTAAAGTTGCAAAGGCTGAAGTTTCAAAACTAAAGAGATTCACTGTGTGGGTTTATAACACTGCTCAAATGTTAATGCAAATAAAGGTGGTGGAACTATAATTCTCGCTTCCAAAAGAGCACACAACTAGAAATCAGTGGTCTGTAGAAATCTGTTCCAGATTAGTTAAACACAATTATTAGCGTGTGTTCAACACATTTACAGAGGGCTGATTTATTAACCTGCAGCCTATGCTGGCTGTGCACAGAGATTATAAATTGGGGCAATTTCAACTCTGCAAGGACAGTCTGGCGCTTCTGACTCACAGCCTTCAAGTTAGTTAAGTTTTTTTATTAAAAGAGCCTGCTACTTAATAATCAACCGTGAGTTTTGAGCAGTAAAGGGTAGTGTTTGTTGTTTTGTTGTTTCTCAGATCACAAATGCAGACGTTTTTATGTTTGTAAGGCACAATGCAACGGGGCATGTAAAAAAACAGAACCAAGTCATTAAAATCAGTAATTAGGTATGTCCACACTAGATGCAACAAATGCTTCATTTGTAATGGCTTTTATTGTTTTTGTGTCATGGCGCCAGGATGCGGCATTATGTTATGGTAAGGGGCTTAAGATTTCCGTGACACGCTCGAGGTGTTCGGCCAATTAAGCCTAAAGCCACATAAACACACAAACAAACAAAAAAAGAAAAGAAAGAAATAGGCTTAGTTTTCTGTGGATAATATTATTGGAATAGTATTCTGTGGATGCTATTTGTACAGACCGTGATTCTGTCCTAAAGGGGAGAATGACAGAAAGAAAAAGTGACGAATACAGAAATAAAGTCAGAAAGAAAGAGGGAGGTGTGAGAGATCTGTTCTTTAAGAAATATTGCAGTTTAGGAATGTTTGACTCATTTACATCAGAACAAAACAGACAGCAGCTTGACAGCAAGAAAGGGACATCTGCCCTCATATGTAGACTGATATTTCCCTCTGTGAGCACAGACTTCAGTCAGACAGAAATGAGGTTCTGTTTTCATGTGCTTCAGTGGGGGTGGAGGAGTTTTCATCCAACAGAAGTGTGATTATGTCACTGAAACTCCTGATCTTAGTTTTGCTTATTGTGTTCTGTTCCAAATGAGCCTTTCCTTGATCAAAGTTTGACTCACCACGAAATCAACATGAAGTTTTATTAAACCTCAGAAGTATAAAGACATACATTCACCATCTCCTCCCCCTCTTTTTAATAAGGCAAATAAAGCACAGAACATGGTCAATCAATCGGTCAATCAAACATAAAATAAAGTATAAAACATCAAACCATTGTAGCTTTTAACGCACTCAGGTTCTATGGAACTGTGTTAGCTAAACAAGATGAGTATTACCATACTGGCTCGCCTCATCCATCATGGCTGTCTCATCCAATAAGAGAGCAGGATCTTAAATTGATCTGCCCTATAAATGTTTAAAAATTTCACTTTCTCTCTTTGCGTTTTATTTTTACTCAGGGCTCTACAAGTGCTAAATTACGCATCGGTTTTGCATTGCCAGAGGTTACAGGTATCAAAGGAAAATTGAAGAGCAAATGAAGAGATCTAATGTTACTTTACTTGGTTGATTGTCAGCTGATAGATCTCATTTCAACCTGAAAAATATTGAAAAAGACATTTAGATGTGGTTGACCACCGATAGAAAACAAAACTGATACAAAATACCAATTCATAAAGATTAACAGTGTTGAATAAAAAAAGTATATGATTGGTTTACCAAAAAAAAATGGAAGGATTAGTTTATAGTTACAGGACAAGACAAATAAAACTTAAAATAAATAAATTAAAACAGATGTTAAGGACTATTTTTAAATATAAAGACCCATTTTTACAACACTTGTTATTTTACCTTTCAGCTTTTTATAAAAGCCTTTTTTTTAAGTTTGCCCTTCAAAGGTTTGTATATTTCTGCATTTAATTAAACTTAATTGTTTGGGTATGCATCTACACCTGTAGCAGCCTGCTTTGTGATTGATAAACATCCGCCATGGTTTGATCACAAGCTCATTTGATTCGCGTCGCCCTCTGGAGACCTATTCAACAGATCGATTGTATGTATGTGACTTCAAAAGTATAAACACCCCCTCATAAAACTGACATTTTAGTTTGATGTGTGACACCTCTGTCGTCTTCGCTGACTGATGTCTTTCATCACACACACCGGTGCTCTGATATCCACATCCTGTTTTCATATTGAACCTGTCTTAACAGATCCCTTTGATGGATGACGCCAAATAAAACGGGTAGAGTTCAGCGCCGGCTCACTTTGCGAGTTAGATTCATCCCTACTCCGTTTCCTATAATTAAGCTGAAGGAAACATTAAACGTGCCTCTTTTGACTTGACGGAGAGTAAACAGCTTGTGTTTTAAGCGGCTTGTTAAAATTTTGCATGGGCAGATTATCACAACTTCAACAAAGCGCTGCTGGACGGCAAGTTGCTACCACTCCACGCGCCACATGCAGCTTCACCAGCCCATCATTTTTTATTTATTTTACTAATATGTCGTCAATATGCAGAGACACATGGCATCTGAGCAATCTGTAAAGCCGTCTGATAATAAATCTGCACCAAATACCGTCACCTACCGCAGCTGCATGCATTTACAGCATTGGCAACATGCTATGGCAAGAGAGGAATGTGTATTTTCATCCAGAGCATAGATGGATTTGCTACTTCAATCGTCAATGCTACTTAGAAGAAAGTTCAAAGTCCAAATCATTGTCCACAAGCCTTTGATTACAAACTGCTTGCTTAGAGTATAAATGTCCAAATCGATCATCTGTTGGCTTGATAGACAGTCAGTGCGCTAACTAAGAGGTCTGAGGAACACACACACACTCAGAATCATTAAAAGCTCTTTGCATTGTAATGTGCAGTTCTGCTAAAGCTAATGATTTTCAGCTTGTCATTTTGTTTCTAAAGAAAGAGCAAGACAAAAACAGACTTTGTGTAATGGCTTGATCTCTTTTCCCAGCCTGTGAAAACAGCTGTCATGTTCTATTTACGTTTCAACCTGACCAGTGTCTTATTAAAGAGCGATCAGGTCACACTGTAGGTTGCTTTACTTTGAACTAAGCTGACAAAAACAAAAAATTGACTGAGCCATTTGAGTAATGAGTTGGGAAACAAAAAAAAAATAATTGTACGAAATATTTGCAAACATCGTTTCACCACAGTTTCTACTGAGTGGCAATTAAACACAGGCTCATTACGTGATCCCTGGAACATTTTTATTACTTTGATACAAGTATGTATTGTGCTGGATCAGAAATGAAATATCTGTGGACTTGTTGTTACGTATTTTGTGTCTTGCTAAAATGTGCACTTATGCCATAAGACCAGGTAGCTAAAATCACAAATGTATTTTATTTTACATTATTTATTTAAAATTAATACCTCTGTTCAGCAAGAATACATGAATATAAAAATGCTGCATTCGATTTAATACAGCAGCCTTACAGTAGTTAGCACTTAATCATTTTAAACATCATATATTGTGTACAGTCCTGCATGTATCTGACTCTGCACCTGTGACCACAAACTCATCATCTAAGTTTGCAGGAGCTTACTGGTTTGACTCTGACAGTCATGACGTAGCACACCTGTCTATGACACAGGTGTCGTTCTAGCCCTTGTGTCATGAACTGGCTAAGAAGAGGTTTAGGCTGTCATCTGAGTGGCGCTGGGTCAGAAACCATGCTCCTGTGACGGGAGACAGAAGGATCAGTGTAAAACCCTGAATCACTATTACCTTAAAATCAGGGCTGAAGAGACGTACTCAAATCTGTTGACTTTCATCTTCTGTAGAAAGCCAACTGCTTGTGTCCCATCTCTCTCTCTCTCTCTCTCTGTTGATCGACAGGTGCATGCTTGGCAGGGTCAGGAGGTTGAGGCGGTCCAGGTGTGGGTTCAGCGATGCATGTGCTCCTGAGAGAGTCTTTCAGAGGCTACCAAGGCTAAAACACCACTCCAGCCTTTGCTTTGCTGTTTGTTGACTGTTTACTTCCTCCAACATCAAACTCTCAACCACAATCCCCTTGATGTCTCCCAATCCCCTTATCTGTAAAGAAACATTTTAAAGGAGAGGACATTAGAAAACCACAGATGATTACAGAATCAATTTAATAAGATGAGCATTTAATTTATTTAATTAGCAGTAGGTATTGTATGTTTATGTGCACTAATTTGCCGATCAAAATGAATCCAATCTACATATGAACCGTAAAAATTGGTGGATATTTTTCTGAAGAGCTTTTTAAGCAAATATTTAGAAAATAATCAGTGTCATTGACTACTTCGTTCATAAGACATAAAATGTAAATGAACATACTCTTATTTCTTACATTTTATTGCCTCACTTGTACGATTTTGTATGATTTGTCTAAACCCCAGTGAAAGGTTGGTGTACTGTAAGAGTGGGGTGTAGGTGTAGGTCATTCCTACAAATTCATACAAATTGGCAACTTGTAAAATATGTACAATTTAGCAAAAAAAGATCAAATTAGCCACTTCGCATGATATGTACGAAATGTTGTATCAGGCTCCACAGCACTGTACATGTGTGCAAAGCATATTTGATTTGCGTTTGAAGTTTAACCTGCTTTTTTGCGCTGTTGATAAGCATATAAGAGGTTTATAGCTATATCTAGTTAAAATTTCATTTGAATTAAGCTTCATTTGGCTCAGTGAAAGCATTTTTGGCCAACTGGGCAATCAATCCTATTAAAAATGACCACTTGGGTGCATGGAAACTTTGGAGGGATAGATCATAATATGGGTGACCAAACAGTTGACGGTAGACATAATTTTTCCATACTATGGAAGACACTTTGGTTACCCTCATTCTTCAAAACAACCTCTTTTGAACTCAACAGACGACAAAATTTGCACAGGTTTGTAATGACATAAGAGTAAGTAAAAGAATTTAAGAAATGTTGCTTAAACTGCACTTTTGTTTGGGAAAAAACATTGTGTGAGATCTTTTGTAATGCATGTAAAGCTGTTCATCCAAGTTCCTTTTTTATATACTGTAAGTCATTTTTCTATTTATTTATTTGAAATCAAATTCAACTGAATGCATTTGCTTTAAGAAAAACTGAATTATTTTTAGAATTGTAATTCTGAAAGCATTGTAGTAGTTGTATGTCTTTTAGCTCCCCTGCCTAATATTTATGCTAATTTTTATTACTAATATTTATTAAATAATTATCTTTTTATTTATTTATTATTTATTTTGTAAAAGAAATGACACTGGGTGATATTTTCTGAGAAATACATTTATGCTGCATTTAAAAGCACTGTGGTCTATGCAGTCAATGCCTGGGGGACAAAACACACAAAAAAAACTCTTCCAGTGTAAAAAATAAAAAATGCCTGCAAGCCAAGCAAAGGGCTTCTGCTCTATAGGACAGAAAGTCTGAGAGAGTGAAAATAAGAAAGAGTAATGCAAACCATAACACATTATTTTCCATAAAAATGCAACATTATTAGATCAATTTTATAAAGAGTAAAGACATATTTCATGGCATTACTTTTAAAAGTATCGTTTTCCACACTTAATTAGTGAACTTAAAATTCCCACACCCATCAGCAGCATGACAGACTCGACGAGGCACTTTAAAGTCAGACCTTGCCACAGTTGATCATATTCTATAGTGCATTGTATGACTGACATTTTCCTCGAAGCTCCTTGTCACAGTGTTTTTTTCCCTTTAGGAGCGAGACTCTCTAGGTTCGAGGGGTATTAAAATCCGACCTGAAGAGGAGAGAGCAGACAGACTGGAAAGGGAAAAGAGCCCCTCATTTGTGAAACGTCACAGACCTGAGACTGAGAAAGATCAGAAAGGGCCCTTTGGGCAGATTAAAAATTCATGATCTCTTCTGAAGCAGAGAAACAGAAGAGAAACCGAATGCGGTTGTGGAGAACGCTGACTCTTCGGGCTGAAATGGAGCGTGCCTTTCATCAGTTCTAATGAAGACCCAGAGGGAGAAAGAGAGAGAGAAAGAGAGATACTTAAGGGTTTGGGACATTCCTATATATCAACAGAGAGCTGTTGAGCTGAAACAATCATCAAGTATTTGAGTCCAGTGCTGTGCTGGCTTCTCGTCTGTCTCCATCGCTTCCTTAGCTCACATTCTAAGGCTCTGCTCCAAGCCTGTCTACTGTCTATATAGGCTGCTTCCTTTTAAGGTGGCATTCTGACCGATTTGAAATGCTCTTCATGGACAATAACTCACAAATTGCATTCATAATGAAAAGATTCTCACAGCTGAGAATCAAATCATTAGCATATTGCCAAAGTCAAAGGTATAGTTCAAGGTAATAATTCACTCAAAAATTCTGACATTATTATCATCTTTCATTTTACTTTGAAACACAAAAGAAATTGGGAGGAATGTGAAAGTCAGTGGGGTCCAAAATCACACTGAACCTCAGTGACTTTAATTATATAGAAGAAAAAAAAAAACATTTTTGAAAATATGTTTGCTTGTGTCCCACACAAGTCAAGATTGTATTTATGGATAAACAGGGTTTTTGTTATGTAATATGTGTATGTAGCACACATGCATGTATTATGTAAACTAAAACTTATTACTACTTTGCACTGTATACAATTAAATGTGATTAATCATTTGACAGCACTACTTTGTACATTAGTGTTTATTAGGTTTGTGTTTGGTAAGTGTTTTCAAAAAGTCGCATGATTAGGTTATGATTTAAAGTTCAAGAATCATTTCTTATTAATATCAATGTTGCTAAATAATTTTGTAGAACCGTGATACACTATTTTTTTTTCCAGGGCTGTGTACCAAATAGAAAATTTATAAGGTTTAGAAATCATTTGTAACATTATAAATGTTTTTATGCCTCTTTTGATCAATGCAATGCTTTCTTGTTGAATAAAACTAATTTCTTTCAAAGAAATCACAGGCTGCATAAAAGATGTCCATCTACTTTGATGTGAGATCATAAACAGCAGCTTACCTCACTTCATCTGTTGGCCTTCATTTTATTCTTCCCGTCAGTGCTGATGAGGACTGAGACTCATGCTTAAGTATTTCCATTAGGAACGGCTGGCCAAACATGTCTGCTCTTTTCCATCATCTCCCTGTATATGAATGTAAAGTTGTGACGTGGCAACTAAAAACGGTGTAGAAAAAAAATTGTCACAAGCAACTGAATTGAAAACGGTCTTTAAAACTTTAATCGTCTCGGTTACGTATGCAACCCTCGTTTCCTGAAGGAGGGAACGGAGACTTTACATCCTTGAATGACGTCATGGGGTCCCATCTGGGAGAACAATCGACTCTGATCTTTGGAGATGAAAATTGGCCAGTGGTTTTTGCAAACCACCATTAGGTTTCTGCTGAGGAGCCGATGCATTTCAAAGAAAGGCGCAAGGCGCATACGGGACACAGCAACTTAAGGGTCACTGGCAAGTTCACCACCTGATCCTGAAAGGGTGAAAACACCACACCGACCGAACATCTCTGAGGGTCCTCTCGGTGAGGGGAACACAAGTCAGTGAACATACTCCTATTCAGGGCAATGGCCTGCCTCATAGAGGGGGCTCTAGCCTGAATGTAAGTGTCTACCACGGCCTGGGAAAGGCCAGTGAGGTTCAGAACGTGGGCACCAGAATCTTCCAGGGAGGGGCTGTTGACAGGAGCATGAGGTTCGGGGGAACCTAATCCTCCCTGATCTTGCATAGGGTCTGTGGTCAGCTGGATCATCCCAGGGTGGAGTCTCCATTCTCCGGGAAACGTGAGCTGTTGTAAGAGCACGTCAGCTGCACTATTCATTTCCTCTGGAACATGAACGACTCGCAGGGTTTTGAACCGCGAGAGACTCCAGCGGAGGAGATGTAGGGTGAGATGCGACAGGCCACGGGAGCAGAAACCACCCTGATGGTTGATGTATGCTACTGTAACGATGTTGTCTCACCACGAAGTGAAGAGGCGGCGACACTTCAGGGAAACCGGTCCGGAGTGAGCACCATGAAATAAATTTATGTTTGTAAATGTATTGAGGGACCTCATAGTGAACAGACAAAGATGCCGAAGGACAACATTCCAAAGAGAATCTTGAAATCTTCTCCTAAATGGTTCA
>JAUCMT010000047.1:19013541-19030286 GCA_032357475.1 Enteromius thamalakanensis | reverse complement strand
GAGGGTAAAATTAAGATATAAATATATACTTTAAGGACATGTGTTAATACAGACACAAGTTTGACAGGATCCAGGAGAGAAAGGACATTGTAGACATAATGAACATAATGGTGATGCTAAAAGTGTTAATTTCTCACAAAGATGCATGATCAAAGGCAATTGTTATTTAACTGTTGAAACAAGGTAGACAGATGTGTAAATAGACACTGCCATGATTGAATATATTTATATTGCATGATTATAATAATTATGATTATATTTTATGTTTTTTTTTTTTATTATAATGCAATGCATTACTTTATTATTATTTTATTTATTTTTGCTTTAGCAGAAAAAAACAAGAAAACAAACTTGCAGTTTGATCAATTATACTTTTTATATTAAAATTGATAACTAATATAACAACGAATAACACTTAATTAATGCATTAAACTGACATTATTAAATATTTTATATTTAATTTAAAATTCATGTTTGCTGTTGCACAAAATATTTTTTTAATGATAGTTTTATGCTATTAGGATATCAATTTATTTTAATTTATTACTTTATCATTTAGTGTTATTAATTGTAAGCAGTAGTTATAGTAGTTATTAGTTAACAAATTAGTATTCCCTAATTTCTAGTAATAACTAATACAAAAATTTACCATTTAGCATTAAACCAACATCCCTAAAATAAACAAAATTAGCATCAAAAAATAAAAAGTAAAATATTAAAAACTTTTTTCACTCGAATTTTATGTTTTGTATCATTAGTGCAACATCAGAGTTCCAGAAATAGAAGAACTCAAACTCTGCACTGAACTCCATAAAAACTCAAAGAACACACCTGAAAGTGAAAAAACAAATATCAGAATAATTTAATCTTTCACATTATGTCTTTGTTGCAGTCACACATTTACATTCAAAAACCACTGAACCCCTGACAACACCGCCACTTCTTAATTATTTGATAAACTACGTTTTTTTGGCAGTAATAATTACTAAAGCACTACATACAGTAGAGGGACAACTACATTCATTTAATGCCTCGTTAGTCAAATTATTACTCTAAAAATGTGCTCCTCTTCAGCCGCCATTGTACTTGGTAAGCACAACGCTGTTGCTTTCCAGACTCAAGGGTCTCGAGAGCGTCTGTAAACTCTCTAACAGCCCTCACAAACACACACACACTCCCTTTACAACAGCAGCGGAGCGGCTGCACGTTTGACCCGCAGCTTGCCTCATTATCAAGAGCTCTCTCCGGATGAAGATATCACTCGCTCGACATCAGCTTTTCCAAGGTCTTTATTGAGTGCATTTCAGTACAATAGTTCTCAGAAAGTTACAGTTTCAAACTCTGACATACTCATCACAAGAAACGAGTGTTAACTATACAGCCTCGGTGAGGTGAGGAGGGGCTTTCCTTCGTTCGCTATCTACAAAACAGTGCGAACTACAATCCATGCCATGCTAGTAATATCAACAGTCTCTCGAACCCTTTGACTCTCTGGCTTTTAGTTCCGGCTGCCTAAAGTAATGCTCCAACACTTTAATATGAAAGTGTGCTTTTAAAAGCAGAAAGCACGATACAAACACGGGCTCGTTCCTACCGGCGGTGTCAGACGACGCTTTTGTTTGTTCCAAACACGCTTTTTGTTTGCGCTTGTGAAGTCTGAGCCGTGGTAGTGAACACATGCACCGCTCAGACTTCAGTTGGCACGGGAACAGCATCGCCGCTGATCCGCTGCCAAACGCTCACCAGACTCCACAATGTGTCGACACTCCAGGCAAAGAGCGATAAAATTAGACTCAAATCATTTCCGTTCATCCTCTCACTCTCTGCCTGTTCCCTCTACCCTCCGAGAGGAGGAGGAAGAGGAGGATACCCTTGCAAGAGATGAAGATTATCCTCGATTGAGTTGTTGGACATGTGCAAAACGAGAGTTTAAAATAAGAAAAAGAGAGACACATTCACAATAGAAACAATAGAGTCAATGTACATTTTCAAATATAAATCATGTACTACATCTGTGTGGTTGTGTGTTATGATGAAGCTTCAATCTTGTCTGTGCAGATGGTGAAGCGCTGTCATTGGATAGATGGATGATGAATATATTGATCAGGATGATTATTTGTCTATTTTGCATGTACATACAGTAACTGATGCATTCCAAAACCTAAAGCTTTTCAACGAACAAAAGTTTGAGGTCAGTACGATTTTTAAATCGTCTGCTCACCAAGGGCCACTGCTCTTAGTAGATTGTGCTGGTCATTAGGGGAATTATATTCCAGGGTCTGTATACTTTAATGTGTGCATTGGTAATAAATCACCTGCAGAATTTTTCACTCAATGCTTTTATGAAATTTCGCTCTGATGGTAATTTGCCCCGTTTAGTAAATCTGGCCCCAAGGCTGCATTTACTTGATCAAAAATACAGTAAAAGAAAATTATTTTGTCAATAATTATTATAATTGAATGTAATTATATACATTACTCATGGTCCTTTAAAAAATTATTTCCTTTCCACATATGCATGTTATTCTTCTCATTATTGAAGACATTGTGCAGCAGAGTATTTTTGTGGAAAAATACTTTTACTTCCTATGTATATATATATATATATATATACTTTTGGTCATTTAAATGCACACTTGCTGAATTGCAGTATTTATTTATTTAAAAAGTTAGAGACCCCAAACCTTTGAGCTTTTGTATATATTAGGGAGATGTCAATATCTGCTTTTTATTCTGTTTAATAAGCCTTAATTAAGTTATAATAAATGTTACAGAGAATTAATAAAATAAAAAAAAATATATAAAAAAAACTCTACCCTGTTCTAGATATTGGCATTTTCCATTTTTCATATTAGTCAACCACTGTTATACTATAAGCCCTCTCTCAATGGCAACATGAAATGCCTTTTGCACTTCAATATTCAGTAATTACAAGTGAAACAGAATGATGATGCGCCTTCATTTTAACCACCATGACTGGACTGAAAATAACTCATCTGGTTGGAGAGAAGTTAAAAGAAAATAGGGTCAATTTGTAATTTCATGCTGACTTAATACTCTAATCTATAATGTCTGTCCATTTCTTTTTTCTTCGTTCCCAATTTCTCCTAATTTCTTTCTCAATCCTGCACTCTCTGGCATTTCTTGCTCTTGTTTTCTCTGCTCCAGCTCGTTCATCACTCTCCTCAGTCTGTGTGCTGTACCCGCAGGTATCCCAGCATGCTCCGCCCTCCCCAGCGTATCTACGGCTTTGAGCGCACATCAGCCATTTTTCAGCTGGGCCATACGGCAGGACGCCGGACAGCTTGGTTACGCCCCACAGCGAACGAGCTGGACACGGGCCATGGTGACGATACTTTGCGATCATTAATTGTGCTGCCTTGATGCAGAGGTGAAGACGTCTTCATCTCATGCTAATGCTTTTATACAGGCAGACATTATCGCTACTATTGTCGTATGGAGGAACAAATTCACTTTCTTCAATGTAATATAGCTGAGGTGCGTGTATGTGTGTGTGCGCGCACAAAAATAATATGCCTCTTGGCAGAAGCCGTAAAAGTGTGTCATCCTTAACAAAGAGCCAATACGCTCTTTGGTTGCCATGGTGAAATCCATTGTAGCCAATTAGGTGCAACACCTAGGGTATATCTGCGTGATGGATTGTGTATGTGTGTGCGTGTGTTGCTCATAGAGAATAACCATAAACCTAGAGTCTCCTTAACTTACAGGCAATGTAGTAGCTTATTCATTAAACACACACTCACATCAGCCGAATGAATGGTACAGCTGCTAACCTCTACAAACCGTTATGTTTCAGATCTTCCACGGGGGTTCTTTATTGCTAAAACTTATGAGATCCTGTGGAGCTGCTTTTAGCCATTATGGCCCCAAAAGCTGGAACATTTTACCAATTACTTTTATATTTATTCATTTGCAACACTTTCTTATCTAAAGCAACTTACAAATGAGGAACGCTGCAAGTGATTTTATCATTAAAGCCAACATATTTGCAGAACACAAAGATAAGGCTTCCAAACATTAACTTTAATATTGATTTATTTTTTATTTTTATATTTTTTTTACATTTAAATTTACTTTTTATTTATTTATTATTTTTTACTTATATGTATTATTATTTTTTTTATGTTAATATTTTTCATAACACTTAACAATAAATTAACTTAACATAAGTTCATACATGAACAATCTGATTTTTTTTTTCTAGATTAATGTAATATTCAATATGGTTCCCTTAATTCATGTTCATTAAATATTCATTTATACAACCTGAATGTTTTAGAAAAATTGACATTAATCTAGATTAATAAATGTTTTAAAAGTACTTGTAAATGTTAGGTAATATATAATAATACATAAATATAATCTAAATAACTTGGACCTTATTGTATTTATTTATTTGTAATTATTATTATTATTTAATTTTATATATAATTAATATCTTATTATTTTAGGTGAGTGTGAGAGTGTCAGCTTTACATTACATTAATAATAATAATAATGTATTAATTATACATACCCGATTCAATTATTATTGATTTATTATTATTATCTATCAGCAAATTCAATTCCTCCATGGCAACCAAAAAGGAACAGCCTAAAGCCATCAACAGACCGTGTGTGTTTGTGTGTGTTACCCAGTGCTCAACTGACTGCTTAAGTAGAATGTGCTCAATGGGGTGGCGTTAGGCATCTGTTCATGAAGGGTCACACAGATGTTCAATCCAGACACACACAAATAAATGGAGAGCTGATGACATGAAAGAACATGTACCGCATTTAGCAATGTCATCGAGAAGCATCTGGAGTCGAGAGAGTGACTCGGCCTGATAAAAGTGGTGAAGGGCAGCGGTTTTGCGAGTCTCTTTGTTTCCTGCCTGCGACCTTTCCGTTGGCTTATCATGTAAACACGTGCTTGGAAACAGATTAGCGGTTTTAAAGACCCTGTTAGACCAACATTAGTACAGCTTATTAACAGTGGAACTACATTTAAGTGTACTAGCTAGTTTAGGCGGTGATAATGCACCTTTCCCAAAGCTAGTCGACGCATTCAAACACTCTGACACGAAACTAACAAGAACAACTAGAAGTAGAAGAAGAGGTGGAAGAAAGAAAAGCTGTACACGTAAGTGCTCATCAGCGTGGAAACACCTACAATAAACACTGTTTAGTGGCCTGAATGCGTAGCTTTTTTCACCTAAAGTATATCTTTTTAACGCTAGTTTATACACAACTAACTGATATTTACACAACATCGACAGAGTCAGAGTTCATCCAAGATTGTTCTTGTGGTGTCACGCGGACGTAAGCGAGTTCGTATCCTGCAGAATCGGCGGTTCTTGTCCAACGCGCAACATTGCCAAAAATGCAAGCGGAAGAAGAGGGTATTTACATACAGGTCCGTTACACTTCACCTTCAATATGAAGGTTTACTCTGAAGATATACTCGTATTTATTTAAAGATATACATCATTTAGCTCGTATGGCCTAGGGATGGGACGCAGCCATACAGGATGTCCTTTGGCAACGTCAGCCATACCGAGATCGACAGGTAGTGTAAGTGGGAAGCAGTGATGATAGAAGGTTTATAGTGAAAAAAAAAAAGAAGAAACGAAACAACCTTGTAGAAAATGATGCAAGATGTCTCGGAATCTGAGCAGTCACTTTGATTTCTGGATAAGCATCGTAAAGGTAATTAATAATGAGAAGCAGACAAAAAGAGTCGGCTTCTTTCGTTTTCCCTGTAAATGTAGCCCGAGGAGACAAACGACTGACGGAATAACAGACGTCCTGCAAGTCCTGGCGGTCCAGTTCCGATCTGGTCTGTTGGATATGGGATAATGGTTCCTCTCCTGAAGCACGTTCTCAGATCAGGATGATAGTCTCTATCCTGGCGCGCTCCGATGGGATTGGGCTCACCCGCTGGTAATTCTTCCGCAAGCTGCCCGGCCCGTCGTCCAGCGCCCCCTGTAGTCATGCCAGCGCTGTGCCCGTCTGGCACTGGGACATCTGCAGGTGCATGGACTGAATGCTGTTGAGGATTTTCTTCTGATGGCCGGCTAGGGTCACACCTATCCTCAAAAGATCCCTGCAAACACAAGAAGAACACATAACTATAGTTGGGCAGAGTGTCAACCAGCTGAAAACGCCATTACGCTCAGCTGTCGGCATCGCGAATGAAATGTTTCTCCAACCATTATATTTCATAGCAGTATTATGGTACTGAGATTTAGAAATATATCTCTAAGACAAATATTATCTCCATTTCTGTTCCGCTGTAGTACAGTCGGTAGTCCCGCCCCTTCTCCACTGTGATTGGTTAGCTGACAGAAAAATAACAGTGATGAGTGCAGCGTTTTATCTAAAGCTGAACAACTCTTAGCACCGAGAAAATAGTCACATTAACGCTCACCGCGAGAAAGACAATCAGCGCTTGCCACTCTCCTGCCATTTAAAAAAAACCTTCAGCACTCCCATTTTAGCAGTAAAAACTCAAATCCACTAAAATCGTTTTACAGGAAAACCTTCCCTGAACACCTCCTGACAATGCACTTCTTCCAGTTAGTAGAGTAATGGTCAGCACATCAAAAGGCCAAGTAAGATCAAGACATGTCTGCTACAGCATGTGATTTTAGGTGACTGTTTCATTGCCTCCATAAATTACAAAGACAAAATTCAACTCTGAATAAACGCTTAATTTACTCCGCTATCCTCCAAGATGAGCCTTTATTGTGAATGAGAACAGCCTGTACTATCAATACACAAATCATTCAAACAACACGAGAGAGAGAGAGGAGCAGCACAGAGCCCCTACAGTTTATAGATGTGAGAGCAAACAGCATTAACACATGAAAGCTGCTTGCATTTAACTTCCTGTTTATGCGTGGGCTCATACTTATGTTGCTAATTAAGCGTAGACCCTCTCTGTGAGCGGCGGCTGCATTAATCAGAGCGTCAGAGACGCTGCACCTCACAGTACGCTTCCCGCCACGAACAAAACACCAGGAGACGTGTTTTATACATCATTAACAGCATATCCACCTGTTTGCTCGATAGAGACTCAAACAAGTCAAATACATGCACACATACCTTAGCGATTCATACTAATCCTACTGTATGGTTCATGAATCGATATTAAACAAGTTTGCTGAAATATCTGGCCGCCTGGCATTGGGTGATCAATGACTGTCTGGAAATCTGAAACCAGCTTTAATCACCCTTCACACAGACACAACAAACTAACTCACAAAGCATTAGATATCATCTGAAATAAACCAATAATATGACAGGACGGCTGAATAAGACGCATAATTGTTGTAAACATTATGATTTTCGGAACAGATGTTGTTAACAGTGTGATAAAACCCTGTTTGAGAAGGCATTTAAAATAGGAAATAAAGTTGCAAATATGACTATTTTGGGAAATAAGCTTGTAGTTGTGTGGTTGACTAGCAGTATGACCTGCTGCTAGTTCAACCAATTTAGAGCTAGTATTGATTAATGATCAAAGACTAAGAAATTAATAGATAGAACTTTAGAAATGGCTAGACGTTCCATTACCTGAATGGTTTACACTGGTTTAGGATATTGACTAGTTGTATGACTAGAAATAGGGACAATTTCTTCATGTCTGTCAACCTGGTTAGAGCTGGTGGACCATGCTATTGATGAACTTGCTAACCTGGATAGTTGACCAGTTTAATTCGCTCAAATTTCAGAAAACTTTTGAACGTTTACCTACAGTAGTTTAGCTACCTTAAACTAGCCTGATTTTTCCAATTAGTTAGAAACAATGTTTTAAACAGTTTCAAGCTGGTTTATAGTTAGTTTATGAGTTGGATGACCTGGTTATTAGTTGAGTAGTAGTTGTTGATTAATCAGTTTTAGGGCCATGTTTGACAGATCATCCTGGGTCAGCTTGGATAGAATCAGATTCCAAAATATATTGGACTGGCTGACCAGCTTGAGCATCTACTGTGAGCATGGCCATTTAAAAGAACTTTATTGACAAATTATGAAACACTGATGTTAAGAAGTTGTAAAAGTCGAAAAAAGTAGAAAAAGACACTTAAGAGTTCACACTCACTCTGAAGTCATCTGGGTGACCAGCTGTAGGGATGTGAAGCCAGAGTTAAGGAAATTGTCTCTGTACTGAGACATCTTAATGGCGGCCAGCCAGTCCTCTACAGAACTAAAGGTAGTGAAGTCTGGGATGGACCTGTCCAACAATGGCTGGGACGGACTGGAGAAGGAGAGAGAAAGGGAAAGAGAGAGTCAGATGCTGGGAGAAAGAGAAGAGTTAAACCAATCAAACTTGGTTGTCAAGGTTGTCGTCTTTGTAAGGACCACCAAACCCTGGACTAAAAATGTCTAATTTAATATGAAAACATGCTAAATGTTTACGGTTTAAAACCCTTTTAATAAAAAAGTTAAATATCATTTATTCCTGTGATGGCAAAGAGGAATTTTCAGCATCATTACTCCAGTCTTCAGTGTCACATGATCCTTTAGAAATAATTCTAATATGCTGAATATGCTGCATAAAAAAGTTTATTATTATTGATGTTGAAAACAGTTGTGCTGCCTATGGAAGCCTGTTTCTGCCACTGAACAAAAAACTTTTAAACAATTCTGAATAAAAAATAAAAAACAAGACGTCTTGTATTTTCTCATAATTGGGAGATATAAAGTCAGAATTGTGAGAAAGTAGTAGTAGAAACAAACTTGCAATTCTGAGAAAATATATGAAAATATTCTTTAAAAAAAGACCATAAAAAAACACCATAGTAAAACACTAAAACTGTGTATAATGAGTTGGTTTGACTCACATAGTGGGTATACTGGCGACTGCTTTAAGACTGGTGGGGTTGCGGATGAGTTTGTCGAGTGTATTGACGATATCCGTGAAGCGAGGCCGAGCGTTCCGATCTTTCTGCCAACAGTCGAGCATCAGCTGGTGGAGAGCAGTGGGACAGTCCATGGGGGGCGGCAGCCTGTAATCCTGCTCTATAGCATTGATCACCTACACACAAACACACACACATCATTGTCTTAATTGTTTTGCTGTCATTTCTGGAGGAAGTACTTATAACTCAAAAACTTTGTGGAGTAACTTTAGAGGAAAAAAGTTACAAAGCTGTCGATGGGACAGTCCTATAAGCTACAATTTCAAAAAAAGGACATATTTGTAACTTGTTTACCACTAAATGGTACTTTAAAAGTACATACTATAGCCTAAAATAGACAAATTAGCACCTTTTGAAAGTGTACCACCTTACTGATTGACATGCAAAATGTTTGGATAAAAACAATAAATAAATTAAATTAAAACCAATTACTTTCTAAATTACTCTCAGGAAAGGGCCACTAAACAAATTAGTGAATGAATCATTTCACATTTAAACTAATCTTACTGAATCTTTTGGAGAATTTGAAAGATTTGAATCAAAACCCGTCACTACAAAAAAAAAACACATTGAGAGAAATTTGCTTTGAGTCCCTTAGCAACAAGAAATAAATAATATCATTAAAAGAAAAAAAATCCAAAAGCACTCAATATTGATTTAGAACACATAAATTGTGACATACTGTATATCAGTTTTGTTGCATAGACATTGCAACATAACAAACAAACAACCCATGCACATGAGTAATCTTTACTAAATCTTTAAAGTGATCTGTTGTTCTGCCCTCCTCAAACACTGGACTCTCTTCCCATTTTCCTCTCTTTCTGATTCTGTGACACAAGCAAACATCAAATAAACAAACAAACACGCGGTCTAGCCTCTATATACCAATCTAGAGCTCTGCTTTGCACAAACATGAATCTAAATATTTGAAGCTCAATACTCTCTGCTCCCTCCACGCTGGTCGTTTTTCTCCTAAACTGATTCCACAGGACTGCAGTGAGATGTGGGCACTCAGCGCTGCAGATGTCCTGCTGTTTCATTATGCTGATATGATCTTTTTATGGTAATTTGAGACTGGACGATCATTAAAAACTCTAGAAGATCAGATAATGAAGTGTGTGATAGGCCGATGAAACATTCTTCAACTCCTCCATTTTACCTTTGGCGCTTCTTCTGTGTCAGAGTACTGTATAATATAGGAGCTCTGTTGTTTTGATTCTGGCGCATGTCACAAGATGTTAAGGAGTTTTGTAACCAGAATTAGACCACGTTACAGTCAGATTCCTTCATAAGATGTTTTTCATGAATATTTAACTATTTTCAAATACAACATAAGAAATTAATTCGGTCAAGCATGAAATATGAACATATTACCCCAATTTTAAAGTCTCTGCACTGGCTGCCTATTAGGTTCCGCATCAGCTATAAAATATTACTTCTTACCTATAAGACACTTAATGATTTAGCTCTTGCGTAGCTAACTAGTCTTCTAACACACTACAAATCCATCATGATCCCTAAGATCACAAAACTCTGGACTGTTGGTAGTACCAAGGATAGCAAAATCCTCTAAAGGAGGTATAGCTTTTTCCCATTTGGCTCCCAATCTCTGGAACAGCCTTCCTGATAACGTTCGGGGTTCAGACACACTCTCAGACACTTCTCTTTTGAGCTATGGAGACAATCTTGGAAAAAGTATGTATGTGCAGAAAGTAGCAAGTAATTCATTTCTTTCATTTAAAAACAATGAATCAATGCTCAAATGGGTTTTTACAGTTGTGAGTTCAGCAGTCATTACAGTGACGAGTTCCTCAGGGTTCGTTCTGCATCTCTGATGTGTTAACTGAATACTAAAAGGATTGGAATTTATGTTTTCATTGGCAGGATTTTTTTAAGAATCTCCAGAGAACCTAGAATGAGTCTGCTATTTTCACAATTCGAACGGAAAAAAAGAAAACTTTTGTCTGGTCTGGGAGATTTGAATGCAGAAAGACTCCGATGCAGGTACTGTAGATTCAGAGGGAAAAATGGTAAGACTCAAAGTAGTGAGCCTTAGAGCCAAAGAGATTGACAGGAAATGAGACTCACATCAATGACATTCAGAGGCAAAGCCAAAGGGTGTTTAGTGCTTTATAGTTAATCATACACTTTACATATATCATAAATGCATTGAAAAGCCTTATACTTAAGGTGGTACCCTTTCAAAGTTACTAATATTTAGTAGCAATATGTATATTTATGGTAATAATATGCACCCATTAAAGCAATATATGGTACAAATGTGTATCTTTTGAAAAGTTACCACCTCATGGAAAGCTTTTACTCTTGTTCAGATTCTTTGTGGAACCAAAAATGTTACTTAAAGAACCCATTGTTTTTTAAGAGTGTATAGTTCCATACAAAGATAAGGATTTGATACAATGGCATGATTTAATTTTAGTTGTAAGTAATTAATATTTTATTTTATTAATGTTTTAGAAATAATAACAACAGTAATTATAAATATATACATATATATATATATGGTATATAATATATAATAGAATAGCATACACTCTCAGAAACGAAGGTACAAAGGCCTTTTCAAAAGGTACACTTTTGTACCTATTAGGTTTAAATATGTACATTTTAAGTAGTAATATGTACCTTTAAGTTCCAAAAATTGACTCTTTAGGTGCAAACGTACCTTTTGAAAAGGTATCACCCCAGAGACAGTTCTGAGAGTGTATTATAATATATATATATTGTAGTTTTATATTTTATTGTATGCAGTTTACTCAGGGCTAGTGTGACTCAACGCCAGTCATTAGTATAAAAAAGGACTTACATCTTGGTTGCTCATGTCCCAGTAAGGCCTTTCGCCGAACGACATCACTTCCCACATGACGATACCGTAACTCCAGACATCACTAGCAGAAGTGAACTTCCTGTACGCGATTGCTTCCGGTGAGGTCCATCTCACAGGGATCTTTCCACCCTGAGAAAACAAACAAAAAATGACAGCTCAGAAAAAATGACAGTGCTAGTATGCTGTCATATGGATGGATTTTTGGATTGATATGGATTTTGGTCATAAGAATCCATGTGATTCATTTATATACACATAACCATTTAGCAGCAAGATATATAATTTTTACACGGGCGGCTGGGAAGTATGCTGTTTGAACAAAACAAATAAGCAACGGAAACATATCGACTCACTGAGCTCTACATCCATCACAACTATAAATATTTGCAAACAATAGCCTGCATTTGCATTTTTTTAAATTCAGCACAACTGAATTCAATTATTTTTGCTTTGCAAAACACCATAAAAACCTCTTTCCAATTCTTTTAAGATTGTGTGTGTGTGTGTGTTTCTAAGGAGGGCCTAGCCTCGTCCGTGGAGCGTGTCTGTCGGTAATTGGTCTACCTGAGGCTGGATTTGCGTGTCTCACTGATTAAAATTGACAGGAGTTAGTTTTAAGATTCACCTCACACACACACACCCACACAAACAATGGCAAAACACACACAGAATTGGTTTGCGATCCACATGCTTTATGTTCCAGTCTAATGATGTCAATTAGTTCAGTCCTGCCTCTGACGTCAACCAGATGAAAACTAAACGACAGGAAAAGATGAGCAGCATATATTCATTCCAGAAGAGAGAGAGCTTTACAGAGCTTTAGAATTGGTCTGTTTAGGCTAAAAAGAGACTACAATGATGAAACTACAAATTCTAAAGAAAATGTACTGTAAGTGTTTACCCATGCAAAACTTCCAGTGATGCAATGTTAGGATCTGTTTCCATGCAGTCAATGTGTCCTAAACTGTTTTCAGCAAGTTGCTCTGTGGCTGCTACTTGGCTGCTTTTTGTACGCCTTCCAGTTTTTAGGAAATATTCCAGTACCCACCAGATGTACACTTTCTAAATGACAGGTTAATGAAGCTTCTGAATGAAAAAATAAACATGAAATATTTCAGAGAGTTGCAGAATGTTAAAGATAAAAATGCTGAATAGAGAGTTAAACTGCACAATATCATGCAAAGCTCTTCCAACCCAAATGACTGTGAATGATGTCACTGCTTATGGGCAGGGCTTTCAAATTTACAACACAAAACTGCAGCCCCTCAGTCCTTATAAATGGAAAATGAAAACATTTTAGTAAATTTAGGGAGAACAACACAATTACAGAATCTCAGACTTCTTTCTCTGTCAATTTTGTATTAAGTTTAGTGACAAAACAGTGGTCAGGAAAGGACAGATGCCTGCTGGGAGTTTGGGTCAGTCTTACAATAGCTCCATCCCACCTCTTTAACCTTTAGTTCTCTCTTTATCCCCCTACATCCTTCCTGCTTTTATTCATCAAGCACTATATTTTTGCGACCCACTGCATCTGCTGTGGGTCTGTATGAAGGAGAAATTAATGAAAGCGAAAAAAGAGAGAGCAGGATCCTTAGGGTCTTTCTTGTTGGAGTTCTCTCATTTGGTTTAAACAGAATTTAGAGATAAAAGGACAAGCACACCATCCTTGTATATGAACTCAATATTTACTTTCATTATTCCTGCAATTCTGCATCACCTCGGTCAGAGATTTATAAAGACCAATAATCTAAAAAGGGTCACACCACACCACATCAAAATCAGATTTGTTTTGCCCTTCTGATATAAAAGAATTTGTAGTAGTGCAAACAATATACAAAAACATATTGTATAAAAATACAAAGCCAAAGATTTCAGCTCAACCAAGACTATATACTGAAACTATAATGGGTCATTCAGAAACCATCCCGGTTTTAACATGCAATACACGCAAGATGCCCTTTTTTTGTGTTTAGAAATCTGTTAAAGAAACAGGCATTTTTCAACAGCGAGCGCCATGACATCCAAAAAGCACAATAACAAATGGCCTCTCATGTTTAGATATTATACAGAGGTAGAACTACAATGCAAGGCACGCAAAATAGATTTGCAATGTCTTAAAGACACAGTAGCAGAACATACAAACATCGGTGCCTAGTCTAACTTTAGAAAAGGACTTCAGGGAAAATAAAATGCTTTAAATATACACAAAGAAATTATTATTAGATATAAAATATATAGGAAATAAGGGATTTGATGATCCTTTCTGCTTGGAATTTCTCTCAACCTTTGTGTTCAGTGACCTGAAAGACTCAATTTCATCTTCATTGATTCTAATATAAGATGGAATGAACCTACCTATGATAGAGACCAGTGTCATACAGGTCACCTTCAATGCCTGCTATACTGTATGTGACGAGGCCTGTCACCACAGAGACGGCACATAAACACCGAGGTTAGGTTAGTGACAGTTACTTTCACATCGAACTCATGTAGTGTGAACATAACAGAACTGAAAAGTAATGGTTAATGCTAAAATGGCAATGTCGTACACCTACAGCTTGTTTGAAGTAAACAGCTAAATCAGTGAAACGTGACATGGTCAAACACAACAATGTGGTTTATCATTCATTCAGCTTTATAGAAATAGACTCATTTAAAGTAAATATAGTCTCAAAGAACAATGTACATGTCTTAAATCTGATAGTGGTGAGTTAAGTCTCGTAAAGTAGTCTTGTGTCTGGTCAAATCACAATAATGTGGTTATCATTCATTTAGCATTTATAGAAACAGACCCATATGTCTCACTGTCTGTCACTATTTCTGAGTTGCAATTCTTTAAAGAATAATGAAGATTTGTCTCTTAGAGAGGCACATGCTCACAGCAAACACTTGAACAACTGCAGAAGAAAGACACACCACTAGTGTTTAATGTCCCAAACACAAACAATCTGCATCGGAAATGTGCCTGCATGAGGCAAGACAACAGTGGCATATATTTAAATCTGAAAAACTGTGCATATTATTAAGACAGATAGAGACTGTCGATACTTTACATCACTTACAAGTAAAGAAACGTACAGATTGATGGAAAAAAGCACGTCATTTAATGTAATATGAAAATATAGGCAAGTAACGTGATTTAAGATTTCTCATCGTTTGAAACCCATGCCACACTGCTGTCAACAAACCAATAATGCTACCAAGTGAATACTAGATCACCTTGTCTAACTGCTTTTAAATTACAACCCATGGCCATTCGGTTTCTCTACGGGCCTCACACATCTAATTTGCTTATATCTCCTTCACTTACATTAATTTCAAATTCCAGTCCAATTTATGGTGCATTAACATCAGCAGGCAAATCAGACATCAGGGGAGGTGCTTCAGATAGCAGCAGGCTCACTGCGCGTCGCTAACCTTTCGCCCCCTCATCCCAGTCCCGTACCGCCCCGCCACCGCCCAGACACCCGACGGGGACAGCGCAAATTAAACTGTGCTCACCTAATCCTTTATCATCCTTTCATTCCAATTTCCCATCCAGGATTTTTAATATTAGATTATGACCTTGTCTTTCATAACCAGGTTAAGTATTCTTTTTTTTTTTTTACCTTGACTCAAACGTTCTTTCTTTTTCTTTGAAAGATCTTTGTGCTTAAATAAAAGAGCGCTTGCTCACCACTGTGTGAGGTTTTCAAGTCCGTCACATGGTGCTGCAGGTCAAAGGTCAGATAGCATGTTTAAATAATGACAGCTGAGGACAGCGGTGTGGTAAAATGTTGCTCGCGCCGCTTCTCTGTTTGATAGCCACAGTAACTTGCTAAGCAATCTGCTCACATTTTACAAAAGAGGCAAGAGTCAAGGTTGCATAAACCTATGAAACTATGACTGACAGTTTAAATTCACTAAAATAAACCATGATAAATGCTGCAGTCCAAATTACATACTAAAAAATAGCAGAGAACACTATTACTATTGCTCACACTTATTAAAAATCATATAAACATACCTTTAAGGTTACCATATACAACCAGACCTCACCTCTTGTACTATGGACATAAAGAGAATGTTAAACTGAATGCTGTTGTACAATATTAGGAGCTGTTGTGAGATCAGGAAAGATTAAGAGTAAAAAGAGCATACGTGTTCTGCTGTAATGCGTACATACAGGGAATGTAATAACTGATGGGCTTATACTGGCTTAGCTACCTGTGACACTTGACTTATGAAACTACATCAAACACAAAGAGATGCATGTCTCCTTCGTCCTTCCTAAGATGTAATTTAGCAGGTGAACAGACTGTACATGTATTAAATCTGATAGTGGTGAGGTTCTGCATTTTCTTTTCCACAGGCTTTAGTCTCGTAGGGCCAGGAATAGACCTTTGCTAATTTTGGACATGTAAGAATTTTTAGAAACAAAAATTCATTATCTGTGAGCAAACCAAACAATGGCAGTGATGTATTTTAAGATATCTCAGTGCAAGCCTTTT
Source organism: Enteromius thamalakanensis (assembly GCA_032357475.1). Taxonomy (NCBI): domain Eukaryota; kingdom Metazoa; phylum Chordata; class Actinopteri; order Cypriniformes; family Cyprinidae; genus Enteromius; species Enteromius thamalakanensis. The sequence continues at coordinate 19,014,021 of JAUCMT010000047.1, read as the reverse complement.
CCAGTTTAGACATCTCTTAACATTTATTTTAATCTAGGACTAGTCTTAAACCCTGTTCGGGAAACTGCCCCTATATGTTTACACATTCAAGCTTCATAGTGCAACAGAATGACAGTGACAGGACTCAAATAATAAAAAGAATAACAGAAATATACAAAATAGAAAAACAATATATAGTATAGACAACTGTGTACAGACATGTGCAAATATAAAATGTAAAGAAAGTATGTGTGTTACATAAACAATGTATGTGTAATAAATAAAGGAACCTGAGTCCCTTGAGCAAGGCACAGAATCTGCTCTCCGGGCACCGCAGCAAAAATGACTGCCCACTAGGGGTGTGCATTGGCACTGCCCTCACGATTCGATTCGATTACGATTCACCAGGTAACGATTCGATTCGATTCAATTCTACGATGCATTGCGATGCATCAAAATTCTACTGCACACAAGGCAAATTTTTCATCATTCATGAGGCAA